>PVIH01008661.1:0-89006 GCA_004025045.1 Sigmodon hispidus
TCCAAAGTGGCTGGACAAGCTTACAATCCCACCAACAATGGAGGAGTGTTCCCCTTGCTCCGCATCCTCTCCAACATAGGCTGTCATCTGTACCTTTTATCTTAGCCAATCTAACAGGTGTTAGGTGGTATCTCAAAGTTGTTTTGATTTGCATTTCTCTGATGGCTAAAGATGAAGAGCACTTTTTCAGGTGCCTTTCTCTCTCCCCTTATCTATTCAATATAGTTCTCGAAGTTTTAGCTAAAGCAATAAGGGAACGAAAAGAGATTAAGGGCATACAAATTGGAAAAGAAGAAGTGAAGCTATCTCCCTTGTTTTCAATTGTATGGAAGAAGCCCAAAGCTGGACAGATGGGGCCCTAAAATTCTTTGAAGGACATGCACTTCAGAAGAGAAGGAAGTGAGAAAGGCAGGCCAGGAAGGCAATGCCAAGAGAACAAGTACAGGGTGATTTTATGTAGTTGCATGAAGCCATGGCTGGGGAAGTAAGGGGCATGGCTACTTGAGGGCTCAGGTTTGCAACCTATTTTCATGGCAATGAGCAAATCTAGTAGATCCATGTATCTTCAGTTTTGTATTTACAATGAAAGGGATGTCACTATTTCCCTGGGATCGTTTGGGTTATAAAGTTGAACACTGTACTGAAAGTATTCTATAACTTATGAAGTACGCTGAATACACAATGCTAGGTATCGCTTCATAATTTTTATTTATTTAATTATTTTACTTTGAGTTTTGAGACAGGGTCTTATTCTGTAGCCCAGGCTTGCTTTGAACTTAGAGCAATCCTCCTGCCTCAGTCTCTCAAGTGCTGTGATATTTTTTTAAAGAAGGAAAACAACTATAAAAATTTCATCTAAATGTCTTTTCTTCTTGATTTTCTAAGATTTCTTTTCACAAGAGCAATGAAGCCTAAGTGCTGACTCTGGCTTTTGAACTTCCTGCTGAAGGTTCATCCTATTCTGCCTGCCCTGGGCCTTTTTATTTACTAATAAATACCCAGGTACCATACCCAGGCAGCGACAAGTCAAAGACAGAATCAAAAGGCCCTGGATAATAGCACAATCCTGAAGTCTTCAGTACTTGGGAGGTGAAGAACAGATGATCATAAAATCATCCTTGGCTACATAGCAAGTTCAAGGGCAGCATGAGCTACATTTATATTAGTTTTACAAAAAGCAAAGAGAAATAAGACAAAAAACAAAAGCAACAGACAAAATATTAAACACTTCTAAAGATCAAGTAGGCTTTGTGTTAGGTCACGATAGCTACACAATGCTTCTTGAAACTCTGCCTCTTCAGCTCTGTTGATCTCCTACCCCAATTTTTCTTCTTTCTTTCTGCCTCTTCTTAATTTTCTTCCCTAGCTTTCTTCCCTCTGCCTGGCTCTCCAATGGCCAATTTTCTTTGAATTTCCTTTTCTTTGTCTCTTTCTTTTAAAATAAGAGTTGTTTATTTTTATTTATGTGTATGTGTAAGAGGCTGTGTGAGTTTAGGTGTATCACTTGCATACAGTTGCCACTGATACAGAAGTCAGAACAGACTCAGATCCCCTAGAATTGGAGCTTAGACTGCAAATCACTCAGTGTGGGTGCAGGGAACTAAACCAGAGTCCTCTTCAAGAGCACACAGTGTTCTTAACCACTTAGCCATCTATCCAGTTCCCTATTTTCTTTCTTATCTACATACTTATTGGGGCTGGAGTTTTCCATAACCTTGACTGTGGTCACAGGTTGATGGTTCCCAGACCCATACCTACTATTATAAACTCTTCCTTTAATGGCTCTAAGGGTACCCACAAGCAAAATACCTAGAGATGCAACCACTGGTGTACCCTGTCTACATCCTTGATCCTTCACTATGCAAAGGAGAACCTATAATAAATCATTTTGAGACTGCACATCTCTCTGCCCTATGGTATTAGTGGATTCTGAAGCCTGAACAGCACTTAGGACTCTGTGATGTCTTGTGATGTCTAGTCAGTCAACTAACAGCATATTATTAACAACAGTGTCTTAAATGACTTGACCTATAATATGTAATAAGTCACAGCATATATATACGTATACATATATGTATATGCATGAATGTCTGTGGTTGTGATTCAGGCATTAACATTTTGAAAATTCCTTGAATTCATTTGATATTCATCCTGCACTAATCTAGGAAAAACTTTGCCGTTGTTAGGACAATATGCATACATGAATGTTGGCAATCAGTAAGTAAATAAACAACCTGTATTTTAAAATAATAGTGTATTGGCCTTTTACTTGGCAGATATTTGTGTACAATTTTGTAAATTACTTATTTTTAAAGATAATAGAGAAAATACAAATGGAATTGTAACTCTATAATCCAGTAATGATTACAAAGTTTTAGGACTTCTCACCCCTTCGAGGGAAAAATCCACTCAACTTTAACCTCTTTTCATCTTTGTTTAGCCTTTTCTCCACCTTCGTGCCAACATTACTCATTACTCTGCTATTTTATTAATGTGACTCCAGAGAAAGCTAAAATAAATGTGCTTGAGTTATATTTACTCCAAGACCATATTATACTCTCCATTCTTTCTTACTGCCATGGGTGCCTTTTCTCATTGCCTGTTATCCTTAAGTTAACTTCATTAGGGGTCCTAGTTAATTTACTTCTAAATAATTCTGCCTTCTAACTTCGTTTGATAGTCTCTCCTACCAATAATTCATCAACATACCTTCCACATGATAATATACAAATCAGATCTTCTCAAAAGAATTTTAATAGCCATCCTCTTTGTGAGTACTTCTCATGACATCAGCCTTTGTAAAATAAACACACACACACACACACACACACACACACACACACACAATGTTCTAAAAACACAATTGGAAATAAAGACTGACGGCCTCAAATTGTGATTGCTTTGGATGGGTTGTAGTGAACACCTTCAGTGGTGCTTTGTCCAGTCTGACTTGTGGTAAGAGCCTGGGGTAGGGGTGAGTGGAGAGTAGGTATGTATTTGACCCTTTTCTTTGTCTCCCTCCTCTCCCTCTCTCTAGCCCTGTTTCTCTCTCTCTCTCTCCCCCTCTCTCTTTCTCATATATATGAAAGAGAGAGATCAGAAAATGAAAGAATTGAAATCCATGGTACTCTTCTATTTTTTTGTTTGAAAACTGTAAGGGTGATAATGTTTCCTTGCTATATGCTATGGAATGATATGTATGTATGATATGACTACTAAGAATTTTGGATAATTCACTCCATATTGTTCTCATGGCAGTAACATATTCTTGATGAAATACTAGTATAATGTCTTCTATTAAAATAGTATATAAATTGATATATATGTGTTTACATACACATTATATATAATATTGTCTATTATATGTGTATGTTATATATTATTATCTCCCATTACAAAAAGGAAACAGACTGAAAGTTAGTGTACCCAGTGATTCAGCCAATAAATGGCCATATTGAGATTAAAGCTATTTTAATACCAAAGGCTATACTCTGGCCTAATAATACTTTTGGTCATAAGCAAAGAATTTTATTTTTTGTTCTCTTTTTTCACATTTGTAAGGTAAAATTTTAAATGATTTCTAGTGCTAGAAGTTATCATACTGTTTTCTGCGTCGATAAAACAAATATCAAGGGCTAAGACTTTAATATACTACCATCAAGTAATGTATAATGGGTTAATGTGATAAAAATGCTCTCTATATGATATAAATAAAAAGCTAGTTTGGCCTATGAAAAACACCATAAAAGTAGGTAAAAAACCAGAACACACGTAAATTAAAAAAAATATAGTTAGTCTCTACTCGATCCCCAGAAAAGACAGACATATAAGAGCCACGGGCTGAGCCACATGACAAATTAATTAATAAAAATAAGTTAATTTAAGATAAAAAAGCTAACTAATAATGTGCTTAAGATATGGGCCAAACAATATAAAATATATAAATGTCTAATTCATTTCTTTAAGAGACAAAAGCTGCCACAAACCAGGTCTAAACCTCCGGGCCCAAAAGGGCCCAGAAAAACATTCTACAACAGATAGCATCCCTAAATAAGCTCCAAAAAACTTTCTACAACAGGTTAACACCAAAAATTCAAGATTTGTAATAAACACATATACTCTACTACATGAATTTTTAGTAGAAAATATTTTGGGTAATCTTTCAGTAACTCCCAACAAACTTAGTCTGAATGAACATCTTAAGTTTTTAGTCATTAACTGGCTCAATAATTTTTCATTCACAACTCACAGGACTGGATGTAGATCTCATTTGAAAATGAAATACTAAGATGGTTTTCCTCTTCAGATTATAGATTTATAAGAACCCTAAAAGTGCTAAAGAAGATAATTGAGTCAAAACTACTAAAAGATGTTTCTATAGTCAAGTTTTATCTCATGACATAGGGTGTGGGCTTGGTGAGACTTTGTAGTGAGTAGAGACTCTGCTTGCTTATTAGTTTTTTAAAAAAAAAATACTTGAACATGTTACCACTCTACTATTGCTAGAATAGACTATCACTATTCTAATTCACAAGGTAGAGATACTTGTAGCATTAAACACAAAAAAACCTGATCACAGTTTCTGATTATATTTCCTTGACTCAGCAATGCTTTCTGCTCTTTATACTCATAATCATCACCAGCTTCACTGTGACTATCAACCATTGCCACAATCATTGCAATCATTATAACCACCACCACCATTGTCACCATCGTGACCACCATCATCACCAACTGGCATCATTATTTCTTCTACCTACTGTTATTGTCATCACCACTACCACCAACATTCTGATTTCTTCTAACACAGTAACTCTTGCTGAGTAAGATACTCTGCTGATGTGTTAAATGGGAATGCTATCTTTTAATGAGGAATGCTCTCAGATAGAGATTTTTTTCATAATCAGTGACCATTCTCTTACTTCTGTAGTTTTGTATCCCTGAAAAACAGCCTAGAGACCAAATAGATTGGGCTTGTCATTCAAAGGACAATTCTTCAGTAACCAGATGGAGGGAAGGTACATTTTCCTATCTATAAAAGAAACACACCCAACACAATGTTTGTCGAAATAAAAATATACACTTTCCTTTCTTAACCAGAACCTTCTCTACAGGCTTCATATCATCCCATTTCACCATGCTGGCATGAAAGTGGACCATGAAACAATAAAATTATACATGGAAGAAAGTAAGTAGAAATAAAACAGCAATAGAGAGCTGGTCAGCCTTCCAAATTAGCATAGGCATGTCATGTCAGTCTGGCCTGGAAAAGAAGGACCAAGGCATGTGTAGAGGTCTTACCTTGATTTTGATGTGACTCTCTACATCTTTCTGAACATTAGCTTGAGTTTCAACTAGTTATATTCTACCATGGGATGAGACAGGAAGACTTGACTAATAATCTGCTAATGTGAAGTGAAGCAATATTAAAATTTCTTAAATATACTGGATTCATAACTTTTAAAAACAGTAATAAAAACAGTAATCTATCTGATGTATAAACACCATGTCATAACATTGCATATAAACATGAATAGGTTACAAATCCTTTCCCTTCTCTCCCTCAGTATGTGTGTGTCTGTACTATCTGTAACTTTCACAAATAAGAACAGTACTGTAATTTTTCCATATACTTGTGCATCTGTAAGACATAGAAATTTATTTTCTTTCCATTAAGACTCTGTCTGGCTTTATAATTAGTGTTTTTAGTAAATACATTCAAAGTTTATTCTTGAAATCCTCAATTCTCTTGCCATTGTAGTATCATGTGAACCTTAAAGTAATTTATTACAGCTTCTTTTGGCTTCAGAGTAACTGAACCTCTGCTGCAATTTTTGGCCACTCAAATACACACCTGGGCAAAAGCCAAATACTGCCTCAGGCTTTACAGGGCTGGCAGTTGGTGTTCGGACCTTTACTTAGAACAACATTTGCTGGACTCATAAATGTCCCTGTGACCTTCAGCCCTGAGCAATAGAGCATCTTACTGTAAAAATTGCTGTTCTGTGTCAACTGCCAATTTTTCTATTAATCAAAAAATTAAGTGTAAACAGTGCTTACTTTTAATGGACAAAGCAGTAAGACTTTTAGCAACATGCAACTTCATACCCCAGTGTTGTATTTGTCTGCTCTTGGCTTGTCCTGACTGCATTTCTGGCTCTACTATCTCTTACTTTAGCTGGGTGGGTGAGCATTTTAGTAGTGACCTTGCCTTGTTCTTTAACAATGGGGTCAGGGCAGGCCAGACTGATTCATGACTGGTCCCCTGGGGGATTTTGGGTGGGACAGTAATATGAAGAATTAAGTATGGTTAAAATACTAAACAGAATGTTAACATCCCACACATATACACACACTTAGGTCATCAGAACATGCTAGTCATTTTGACCACTTAGTGAACAGATGCTATTGTGTTACATGGTTTCTTATAATAACGTGAGAAATGTGTGATCTCCATTTTTTTTTCAAATATGAAAACTGATAACAAGAAAGGCGAAGTAATTTATTTCAAGTTAGAGGCTTATTAAGAGCCGAAGCTGCAGTTTTAATGCTAGTCATCTGCTTCTACAGCCTCTGTTCTGAAACATTCTGTCAAACTTAATGGTGAGAATCATCCTGTGCAGCCGCTATATATGTCCTGGAGGTCACTGTATTGTTTTTTTAAAATTTCATCTTTCATATATTACATCTCAACAATTTTTACATCCCTTCATACTTCCTAGCCCCTCTTTCCATCTCTCCTCTTTTTCCAGATCCATTCTCGCTTTCCTTTCCAGCAGGCCTCCGAGGACTATCAGTTGAACATGGCCTAATGAATTACAATAAGACTAAGCATATACCCTCATATCAAGGCTGGATGAGGCAGCCCAGTGTGAGGAAAGGGGTCTAAGAGCAGTCAAAAGAGTCAGAGACAACCCCACTCACTACCACTGTTAGGAGTCCCACAAGAAAACCCACTGCACAACCATAATATATAAACAGGGGACCTATCCCAGACCCATACAGGATTCCTGTTTGTCTCTTCAAGTTTTATGAGCCCCATAGCTGATTATGTGAGCCATGTCCTTGACTCCTCTGGCTCCTATAATCAATTTGGTTTTGTGCCTCTGTATCTGTTTCCATCAGTTGCTGGCTAAAACCTATCTGATGATGACTGGGATAAGTTCTGGTCTATGAATATAGAAGAATAATATTAAAAATCATTGTAATGACTTTTTGCCAGTCATATTTGGTTCTGTCCTAGGTCTCTGGACTGTCCAGTCTTTGGTTCCTGGCCATCCATGCAGTATCAGGCATGGGCTCCCTCTCATGACATGGGCCTCCAGTTGGACCATCACTGGTTGGCTGCTCCCATAAATTCCATGCCGCTATTGCCTTAGCACATCTTGCAGACGGACCGGACCAATCATACATTGAAGGTTTTGTGGCTGAGTTGAAATCCCAAACCCTTCACTGGAAACTTTGCTTGATTACAGAAGATGGCAGGTTCAGGCTCCATATCCCCCATTCTTCACTAGGGTCACCTTCATAAATTCTAGGGAGTCTTTGCTAGGCTCATCCTCATAGATTCTAGGGAGTTGATATTTAGATTTCCATATCGCCCCTAAAATGCCATCCTAATTCCAGTTTTCTCTCCCAGTACTTGCTCCCCCCAATTCCTTTCTGTTTCCATCCCCACCTGTCCCTAGTCCCCCTGCAAAATAAATTCTATTTTCCCTTCCTAGAGAGATCCATAAATTACCCCTTGAGTTACCCTTGTTATTTAGCCTCTCTGGGGCTATGGATGATTGTAGCAGATTATCCTGTATTTAACTGCATATAAGTGAGTACATACTATGTTTGTCTTTCTGGGACTGGGTTATATCACTTAGGATGATTTTTTTCTAGTTCCATTCATTTTGCCTTTAATTTTCATGATGTCTTTTGTTTTCAAAAAGGCTAAGTAATTGTGTAAATATATCATATTTTCTTTATTCATTTTTTTGCTTGAGGGACATGTAGGTTGTTTTCAGTTTCTGGCTGTTATGAATAAAGCTGCTATGAATATTGCTGAGTGTCTTTTGGTAGGATGTAGCATCCTTTGGGTATATTCCCAGGAGTTATCTAGATGGGTTTTGAGGTAGATCAAGTCTCAGTTTTCTGAGGAACCTCCATATTGATTTCCAAAGTGTCTGTACAAGTTTGCACTCCCACCAGCAATGGAAGAGTGTTCCCTTACATTCTCCCCAGCATGAGCTGTCATTTGTTTTTTTTTTTGTTTGTTTGTTTGTTTGTTTGTTTGTTTGTTTTGACCTGAGCCATTCAGACAGGTGTAAAATGAAATCTCAAAGTCATTTAATTTACATTTCCCTGTTGGCTAAGAATGTTGAAAAATTTTTTCGTGTTTCACAGACATTTGAGATTCCTCTGTTGGGAATTCTCTGTTACAATCTATACCGTTTTAAAAGTTTGATTGTTTGTTTTGTTGATGCCTGATTTTTTTTGTGTTCTTTATATAATTTGATATTAGTCCCCTTTCAGATGTAGAGTAGGTGAATTTTTTTCTTATGCTGTAGACTGCCATTTTTTCATATTGGCCGTGTTCTTTGCCTATGGTCAGTTTCATGAGGTTCCATTTATTAACTGTTGATCTTAGTACCTGTGCTATTGCTGTTCTGTTCAGGAAGTAGTCTCCTCTGTCTCAAAGCATTCCAACTCTTGCTTTCTACATGGACTAATCTGACATAGAGAGTGTTAACTAGCTCACTCCTCTCAATCTAACAAGTCATGATATACCAGGAGAATGGCATGAGTAGGCTTTTCTATGCATGTTCTAATTCACAGGTACCTATGGCTTCCCAGATGCTCTAGTTACAGCATTAGTAACTCGGGTCTTATTGTTGCTATGGCGTCTAGACAAGGGATGATAGAGAGCCCTATTCTTCATGGAGCAGTAACAGTGACAGAAAGTGATTCCATAGGTAGAGCTCAGGCAAAGGTATGGGCATGTATTGAAAATAATTTATTATGAATACTTACTGTTACTCTATTTGTAGTTCTGACAGGTAGACTGACAGAAATAGGGCTGTAAAGATACCACAAAGAGTTTGAAGAACATTTTTTTACTGAAACTTTTAAAGATGGGAAAATAATTTGTAACAAATGAGATAAACTGTTCTCTAAAACTGAGGTTTTTATGGTTTTATTTTTAATATTTTCTGAAAAAAATGTCTTCTTGGACTCATACCAGGCTTTCTCCATTAGCTGACTCCTCACTACTACAGGAGAGAAAGAGAAAGATACTTCTGTATCTATGTGTATATATGTATGTATGTATGTATGTATGTATGGAGAGAGGTCACTAACCATTTTTTTATACCTCTAGGATTTTTTTTTACTTTGGGATAATTTAATTACATTTTTTCCTTTCTTCCCTCCAAATGCTTTTATATTCTTCTTACTACTCTTTTCAAATTGATGGCTTCTTTTTTTTTAGTAATTGTTATTACACACACACACACACACACACACACACACACACACACAGAACCCGATCAGTCCCTATAATGCTATCTGTATATGTTTTTAGGGCTGACCATTTAATACTACATAACTAATTGATGGCCACCTTTCCCATTCCTGCCATTGCCTACTGTAGTACAAATATACTATACTTATATTTGTCTTCAAAGCTGTGGAATACAATGTAACAAACATATATATATTATATATATATATATATATATATATAAGATGCTCAATGAATAATTGGTCAATAAATGTGGAAATGGTAGATAATGCAAAAATAGTAAAATCAGAGGTTCCTACTAAATATTCCCATGTTTTAGGTTTTATTAATCTTTGCCTTTCAGGATGGTTTCTAGTTCATCAAACATGTATCAATGTGAATAGATATTAGGAATCTGGATAACTCTAATAATTATGTATATTTAGATTAGATTGCATAATATATGTCAGGTTTTGGGAAGTAACCCAAGCATGTTCTATATAAAAATAAAAAAAAAACAACTCATCAAATGTAGCAAAGTGGGTCAGAAACATAACAAATGAGATTAAGGACCATTGAACTTAAAAATTAAAAATGCTGTAGGAGATCTAGTGGGAATAGATGGAGAAGTTACTACAAGTCTAAAGAGCTTGGGTTCAGAGAGAGGGTGTTCTTGCACCTACCAGTCTGGGGACCCAAGCTATTAGCAGCAGATTATTCAAAGATAGAAATACAAGGGCAGGCATTGACACAGAATAATCATACACATCTAGACTTTAGCAGGCTCACAGAGTAAACAGTCCACATACATCTAGGCATTAGCAGGCTCTTCATACTGACAGAGGAGCCACTTTACCTGGGAATATATTATAAAGAACACTTTTGTTTGCTTGTTAATCAGAGAAGAAACACTTGCCAAAGTGAATACATCCAAGTGGATGATACTGCTGATTCTATTTCTTGTCTGGGACAGAACATCTGAAGGTCTGATATTACACAGTGCAGAGTAACTACGATCAGCTGTGGACTGGTCACAGCTGAAGTACTCTTTTAGGATATTGGCTTGAAAAGTCAGGCCTGTAGTTCGTTAAAATGAAAACTGTTGTGGAGTCTGGGATTGCTATGATATTCTTTGGGGTGAAAAACTGTGTCTCCTAAAGTGGCCTACATTTTCCCTTCTCCCGTGTTCAAATGCATGGGAATAGCTTGAAGAACTTCAAATTCTTACTGAGTCAATCTGGGATATATCCTTGGATTTATTACTAACAAGTTCCCAGATTCTAATTGTAAAACTGCTATTCTACGTACCATGCTGTGGGCAGTAAGGACCTGGAGTATTCTGAAAAAAAGTCTAGTCTATGTAATTCAGTTTGGAAGCTGAGCATGTGTCATGCAAAAAAACTTAATATTAATTGGGTTGGTCATGTGTAATGGAAACAATGTGATTGTCTTCCTCACTAACATTTCCTATTTATCATAGATCAATGACAAATGCACACACTGCCTTTATCTGTTTCTTTGCAGGTGACAGGTGCTTCCATACTGCAATATGGCATTAGTGTCAGGTGATCACAATGCATTGGCCACTGTGATGCCACCAAGTAATTTAGTAGAATTCCTAATACTATCTCAGCTGTAAAGTAAATATTCTTGAATCTACTGAATAAAAATCTATTGATACCTAACATGAACCAGACATAATGCTAGGTACTGAAGATATCATGGTAAATAAGGCCTAGGTAGGAATAAACAGGTATAACAGAAGCATGTGTAGTAATACAGAAATAGAAAAAAAAAGATTTACAGAGCATGGACTCTGTAAAGACAAGAAGGGCACATGCTTTGAAGGTGATAAAGGGTTCGCTTGGTGATAAAAAATTGTCCATATACAGGAAGAAAGAGATGGATCAGTTAAAAGACCAGCACTGCACTCAGGAAGAATGGCATTCAAGACTCTGTGGTAGGGACAGTCTTGTACTGCACTTACAATTCTTATCCTAGAGCGCATAAAATGCATTTAAACACATGGCTGGGGTGGTAAATAGTGTCAAAGAAAATGAAGTCATGTAACACAGGACCTTGGAAGCTAATAGGATATACTTGAACTTAATTCATTTAAATATTTTTGTAGTCAGAAATAAATGAAATGCTCTACTACACAGGAAATGATACAATGTGATTGATTCATTTTTTAATGAAAATTTCCTTTAGTTAGTACTTGCTCAATATGAAAGGACATAGAAAAGTGGAATGTCTAGCTAGAAACTAAGAGTGGCTTTGGAAAAGTAAATGCTTGGGGGCTGCAGAGATCCTTAGTTACTGGGACAAGCTCCAGGAATACCTGCAAGGTGGAACTCACTGGGCTTGCTGATGAACTGTGTGAGACCAGATGGGGTTGCAGAAAATATAAGACAGAGAACGCAGCCAATGATGTCTCCTGTGTTTCAAGATGGAGCAACAAAGCAGATGGTGATGTCATTCCATGTTCTGAGGATGTCTGGGGGAAGTGCATGCAGAGATGTAGGAACCAAGAACTAAGCAAAGAGTCCTTACCATGTACAAGGCTACTTCTTCTCTTCACTATTTTTTTTCTGTTAATGTTATTATTTTTGAGAAACTCGCTTCTGTAGACACCAGATGCCCTCAATTGGCAAAGACATGATAGTTCTCTTGGACCCAGAAACCATACTCTTATTTTTCTCTAAGGGAACATAAATATGACTTTTGAAAAGTCTTCAGTAGTGGTAGAAAAATGGTGTAGACGTGTGTGTACCTCGAGTAACATCAATCAAACATGCAGCCAAGTTTTGATTACAAGCTCTTCATTTCTGGCAGGAATGGAGGAAGGAGAAAAGGCACAGCTGGGTTTTCAGCAGTAGGTGGGTACCACAAACTCTGGAAATTGGGAAAAGGCACCTTTCAACTTGGAAGTTGTGGCGATTTGTCTGGAGAAGTTAGAAAGAAAATAAATACAAACCTTAGCCTAACCCCAGCTCCTCATGATGTCATTTACAGAGGAAGGGATAGAGAGCATGATCATCCAGCTAACAACCCTTGCCAAAAAGCTGGATTTTCAGCCGAGACCAGATGGTAAGGCTGCAGGCTTCTTAGGTGGATGATCTTGCTCTCTTTTTCCCATATTTATGGCTTGCTTTTACTAGCAAAGAAAGGAGAAGAAATTGTAAGCCTTTGCCAACCTCTTTGCATATAAAAAATATGGGCAGATTTTCTTAACATATAAAGTTCAGGTTCAGAGATCTAGTTCAATGATAGAGTAGGTAGTTAACATACAGAAGGGTCCCAGTTTGATCCCAAGAACTGCAGGAACAAAGGGAACAGAAGGGAGGGGCAGGAGGGAGAGAAGGGAGATGGTGTTTTAGGCCAGTTCTGTGATATTTGGTTCAGTAGACCAGATAATCAGGTTTTCAAAAAGAACTCTTACTTGATTGTGATAAGTTATTCTACACATTTTATCTGAAACCCATTTGTCTAATGGTTGGGGTGTTGTATTCTATCTTGAAATGTTCAGAACCTACTCTAGTTTTAGCTGGTGACTTTATTACATATGACATTGGAAAAATCACCCACTTGATTATTAGTTTCCTATTAAAAGACAACACCTTTACCTTTCTTTACCCAGTGGGATGAAGAAAATAGAGAGAGTAGATTGTGTTATGCAAAAGGAAGTGGAATGAGCTTTCGAAGGACTCTTGTACCTTGTCTTGGTTTGAACCAGTCTGTATAGGTTGTTTCAATGCCGACTGTCATCACCCCTTGAAATGCAAATTCATTCATATCTTGACTTCAAAGACTTTCTTGGCTCCTGGTTTACACATTATCTGAGGGAATATGTGGGTCATTAGGAGTAAAGCCACCACTGCCACCCAGGAATAATCCTGTAAGAGTGAGAAGTCAGTCTTCAACAACCACAGGTCAGGAGGCACACAGAGGCAGCCACCACACAGTGGGAGATCCAGATCATGCCACAGCTCCACCTTGGTTTTGGGAGTTGCACTAACAGTACTGTAGACTGAGAGGCTTAAACAATGCACATTCATGTCTCCCAGTTCTTGAGGACAGCATTGGTAGATGTCTTCCCTGAAAACATTCCCCCTTCCACCCCAGTATGCAAATGCTCTCTTTTCTGCTGTGTCTTCATAAGGAAAAGAATAGAGGAGGCAGGCAAGCTTCATTGCCCCTTTGTCTAAGAACACTAGCCCATCATGAGGACACCATCTTCTGACCTGATTATCCGTCCAGTGTCCTTCCTCCTAAGGCAATCACACTGAAGATTAAAGTTTTACCACATCCTGGGGAACTGGTGAAGAAACAAGCATTTTGTCCACAATGGTAACTGAACAGTAACTAAAGTAGAGTAGATGGAATGTTTTAAGCTTCAGCTCCCCCCCCCCCGCCTTAAAAAAGCCAAGTTTCAAAGAACTAGAACTAATCCAAGGCATTCTTATTTTCTGATATAATTGTGGTGTCTTTGGAATGTAACAAAATGGCCAGAAGAGGCCCATGGCACATAAGCTCCATACTATGACTCTGAAAACTCACGCCATTAACTATGAATCCACATGTAAGCATGGTCAGCAGATGGAAGCACCCTATACTTCTGAGCCATGGGGAACCCACTGAGTGCTTTGGAAGTGGTCTGAAGGTGGGGCCTAAACAGTGTCATCTGATGTAGAGGTACAGAACCTGAAAAACAGAAACAGAACCCAAGAAATGGCTGTTGTAATGGTTTGGTTTTCTGGTCTACCTGGTTAGATTAAGAAGCACATAGGGCATTAATGAGGCACAGCTTTGCATATATTTTTCAAGTATTTTCAGAGAAGTTTAACTGAGAAAAGTAGTGAAGGAAAGACACTTCTCGAATGTAAATGGAACCATCCCATGGGGTAGAGACTGAGACTGAATAGAATGAGGAAAAGGGAAAAGCCAGATGAGAGCCAGCATTCCCCTTTTTTCTCTGCTTACTGATCATCATTGGCAATGTATGTGCCACGGACAGTGTTGTTCCCATGTCCACATCTTCCCTGCCATTACACACTGGAGTCCTCTGAACTGAGAGTTACACTTTTCTTCCTTTAAGATGCTTGTTGTCAGGTGCTCAGTCACATCAATGAAAAAAGGAGCTGACACAGCCATGTAAAATCATCTGCTCTCTAAAGGAAAGGAGGCACAAGGAAGGAGAATTCATGAAACTGGAGAAGTGCAGGAAAGGATTATTATGAAAGGACCACAGTTGCCTAGGAAACAATGATGCTCCTAGCCTTCCCTCATGCAAGTCTAGTCCAGGGCCCTCACTCTCAAGTGTTTCTTCTCTTTCTACCACACATCAGTCCCTACCCACCTCTTATGGTTGCTGTCTTGCAGCAGACATCCTGTCATATTGTGTGGGTACCACAACAACCACCCAGACTCACTTTTCCCAAGCCAAGTTTAATCTGTCTACTCTCACCTCTGAGGTTATTAAACTGGCAAGGAGATGCATGAACTCTACATTCTTGAATGATTCCTCACTCTGGGCAAGGGAAGGGGAAACTGTTTCCACAGTTTAAGTGTTTCAACCAGTTCAGAGAAAAATACCACATGAAGTCAAAATATTATCGTTCTGGTCAAGCAAGGGATTTCCTTTGCAACTATGTTGACAGGCAAGGTGTGTACAGCTTTGATTTCCTCCCAGTATCAGTGATGCTACTGGCCCTCTCCATTTGGGAAATGTCAGTTCACTGGAGCTATGGAAAAGGTCTACAGAACAAAGGAAGAGTAAAATACTGAATTTAAGGAGATTTCAAAGGAGCCTCATTATAATAAAATAAACTGCAACTCTTTGCTAGAACATAATTTTGAAAGTCATCTTCTAAGTATCATTTTTGTGGTAAAGAATCCATGTACTAAATAACATACATCATGCTCTTTAATTTGCATAGAGTTCCACAATGAACACAGCTAGCTAGTGAGATCCTTGTGCAGCATGCAACCTTTTAAGGAAATTGTATTAAAATATGTTATCCAAATTGTTTGGAAGCAAGTGCATCCTGTGATGTAAGATTCTGGGAACGGAACTGAACGTCACAGTGTGTTCCTTTATCTATAAAGTGAGGATAAGAACAGAATTTTATTCTGAGAGTTATAGTGAGTCAACTGATTTGTTTGTTAATGTCTTGCAATGTACCTGATGTTGTTCATTGCAATTCAGTGATTTAAAAATCAAGTAAGTATTCAGTTCCAAATGTAGGCTAATACTTCTTCCTAAAAATTGAAAACAAGAAAATGACACAGCACTATTTTATGTTTCCAACCCAGTGGGAAAAACTACATACACTAGGGTGATCCATGTTTCTCTGATACCAAATGGAAGAATATTGCAAGCACACAGAAGGCGTTTTATGATTGTTGGTTAAAAGCACATATGGAGTGGTGCACATATCTTAATGTTAAAATGACATCATGACATTAGAAAATGTCATTTTAATGTTCTGGGCATGTAGCACAAGCCTGTAACCCCAGGCAGTTGGGAAGTGTTGGTAAACCAGAGAACTGAGGAGTTCAGGGTCACCTTCAGATGCTCAGAGGCCAGCTTGGATTACATGATACAAAACATAAGCACAATACACACATACACACTCTAAAAAGAAAAAAAGCAGATGGCAATTTACAGCCATCATCTATGTGGTGGAGAGAGCCAATGGCCAAAGGATTATTTATATTTTGAATTACAAGCTTATCTGTAACCACGAGTTTTATGAATCAGAAGTGGGTATGCTAAAACAGCCAGACTGGAAAGTACCTTCTGATTGCAGTGAGTCAGTGGGGAGTAGAAAGGAATCTGCAGTCATAAGAACCCTGGTGCTTTGATTCCTATCCATCTCAAGTCCAGTCTCTGGTCAGCAGCCATGTCTGAGCATGAGATGAAGGGGTAGTTCTTCCAGGACAACATTGAGTCATATCTGCTCATGGATCTGATGAAAGGTATGAACGCATTCCAAGGGAAAATGAACTTGTAAACAAACAAAGCAGCTGTAGTGATCTCAGAGAAGAGACTGCCTTTGGAGGCAGGTGAACCTGTTTTAGAACACTACGTTGTGGAACTCTTTCTCCTCAAAGAAGCAAGGAGTATTAACAATTTCAACAAATATATCAGGACAGAACAGGTGATCTTCTAGTTCTATCTGATTTGTCTCCTGTGTGTGTAAAAACCTTGCTGCACTCTGAAGTATATGGTATCACTCCGTGTGGAGGTGAGACTTTGCACATCAACAGTCTAGTTGCTATGCTATTTATCAACTGTCTTAGGAGTAGTAAGGCAAATCTACAAATCCTCCTGCCATTGTTAATTCATAAACACCACTATTTTAACCCACAATGACCCACAATGGGACATTTGGCTAAAGAGAACCAGTTGGCCTGTCCTTTGTATTTTTTTTGTGTGTGTGTTGTCCCATACATGTGACATGGCATGTGTGGGGACTGTCGGACATCAATTCTCTCCTGCCAGCATGTAGGTTACAGGGATTCAACTCAGTCTTGGCACCTTTACCCACCAAGCCATGTCACTGGCCTCCTTAGCTAATTGTTTATCATGTATTTCTGAGGATCCATTCTTCTCTGATGGGCTGTTTGGTTTCATGTCTCATTAGTAAGTTCCTGAAGATACAATGCCTAGATGATGGAACCTGGGAACAAAAGAGTTGCATTCCAGTGGTGTGTGAGCCTCCCTCTCCTGTTTTTGAAGGCATGTATGAATGTACTGATGGCTTCAAGCTGGACAGCCAATGTGTACTCAACTGTAACCAAGAAACAGAAAGGGTAAGGAAGACTCTGTAAACTTCAATTGGATGAGGCTGTGCTCTTATCTGAATGACCATGGCCATGACATGAATACTGGGAAGAAGTGAACTGAAAGAAACCCAACAAACAGGTCCCCATGAAGCTGGATTCTAATGAGGGGCTCTGATATTATTCCATGGGGAGTTCCGAAGAGAGTTAGTGGTTTGGAGCATTCCCTGCCAGACTCAGATTCTTTGAGATAAGGAGAAGAAACCAGTGAGTAGGGTATCAGGGTACATTTCTAGCTAGTCTAGGATCCTGATTTGATAATTCAGTCAACTCTCACGAGTACACTGACCTAACCTGACTAGGAATGCAGGAGTTGTGAATTTCTTTTCTAGTATAACAAAGTCCCAAACAAAAACACGAATTGTTCAGCAAATCTTATTGAAGTGCTTTTAGAGTATTACCCTCCCTAGGATTCTGGCACAAGTCTGAACTAAAAACCACAGTCTTATCATGATTGTATGACTAAACTCAGTTTTGTTTTAGACACTTTCCAAGTATCACAGACACATACATGAGGCAGGAAATCAAGTAGACTTCGGAGGCAAAGATCAATGGCCTTCAGTGCTCCCTTGGCAGGTCTTTAACTTAGTGTCCAGGACTTTAAGGTACTACTGCAGAACAGATGGGAAAAGAATGAGCCACAAAATGAGATCTGAAGACATTAGACATGCCTATGTGAACTGACTAGTTAAGAAAGCATAGAGTTTGCCAAACTAAAGCACAGTTATTGATAGATCTATATTTCTCCTCTTGAGGTTTATAGTTATTATCTCTGTGTTCCATTCAGGTATAATATACATTGATTGGTGGTGGTGGTCGGGGGTGAACTGAGAGTTATACCAGGCAGTAGACACGTGAAGAAAAAGAACAAACTTCAAGCAGGATTAAAACAGCAATAATATGGACATTTTAGGAGAAAGGCAAAAGCCCACCTTTAGAAAAATTATAACTTTCACTATGCCAAACCTACCTTGAAAAAAATCCAGCATTTGCCACAAGCAACATAGGTCCGATAATAGGTATGAATCAGGGTAAAAAAAAATAGCATCTATGGAAACTGTCTCAAAATAGCACAGACTATACGGCTCTGGTCATTAGCTTATGACAACCTCATCACTAAAGGAGAATACAATGGTGAGAAATTTCATGTATAGAGAAATTGTCCATGACTCCTTCACATGGAAACAGCAAGAAATTGCCTTGGGTTGCCCTGTTCCTTCATTCTTCCATCCATTTCTTCCTTCTCTTTTTTGTCTTCCTTCTTTTGACAGTTTTAACTCTGCATATTCTTTTAATCATCATTTAGCCCGGGTTCCAGAAGTTAAAGGGTACTGTCACTAATTAGACCATTTTTCCCCTTCTTACAATGAAATTAACAAAATAACAATAGTGGTGTTCTTCAATCTTTGATATTCTAGACTCCCATCCTCTGCACTAAGGAGGGTCTGTGGACCCAGGAATTCAAGCTGTGTGAAAACCTGCAAGGGGAATGCCCACCACCCCCTCCAGAGCTGAATTCTGTGGAGTACAAGTGTGGACAGGGATATGGGATTGGTAAGAGCAAGACATCTGCTCACATTTCCTACTTTGCTTTGAGACCAAGAGTGCATGTATCTGTGCCTGAAGCTGTAGCTCTGAAAGGAGTGAACAGTTGCACCTCACTCCTGTGGTACTTCTGTTGTTGTGGAAAGGATTATTTGAGATGGCACTCACTCTTGTTCTTCAGCCTTTCTCTACAGAGGACTGAGTTCCAGAGCCTATAAGACAGCATCTATTCAAGTAATTGCAATTAAAGTTGTTTGTAACCAGAGCTGACTTAGTATAAGGTTGATGCAACTTTGCCTGAACTGGCCCTGTGCATCACAGATGAGATTTCTAATGTGGAACCTTGTGAGACCGCATCTAAATTCTGAATTACACAGGCCTGAAAATTTCTGAGGAGAGTCTAACCCACGAAATATAAATGTGCATAATATGAATTCATCGAAAACCTCAGTCATTCCTCAAGTGACCGTTCATTGTATTCCAAGTATTATTTCTACGATGAGGTCTTATGCTGACCATAGTACAAAAGAACCTAGATTGTTAGTGATCTCAGATGTCTCTTCCATGGTATTTCATGAACAGATTTTCATTCTCAAAACTTCTGATTTCCACATGAAATATTATACATATTTATGGGTTCCTAAAATGATATGACTTAAGATATTATTTACCTAAAGACACAGACAGACAGACAATGAAAAATGAAAAGAAAGTTAGAGACTACATAGTTTTCAGAAAAGAAAACCCCAAGGCTCTGAGGAGGCACTTAGGTCTCCCATGTAGAGAAACAGAACAAGATTTACTTTGGACAAACCAAAATTTCTGCTTCTTATTTTCGCTGTGTCTTTCTTTACTAAATAAGTGACTTAGTTGTGCATGTAACGATCTTCAGCATGCCAACTGACAGGATAAAACAGGCCCTGAGGTAATATAATAACCTTGGCACCACTTCCTTCACCCTAGTTATTGAAGCTGCAAGGTAATAAACAGGGGCTATCAATGTAAGTTTTTGGGAGATCAAAAGGATATTAAATATGCTTAAAAAGCACCTGTCAATCAATATAGAGTTTGTCTAGCTGGAGCCCTGATTTGGGGATGTGACAGTCTATTAAACCAGAAATCAATCTTTTAATTGTTGAATGACTTAGTAATATATCAATTCCTGGAGAGAGAATGTACTGGACCAGGCAGAGGAGGTGACACATTAAGAAAGGAAGAGAGTTAACTTGCCACAGTGGTTTCTTGGTCACCTTACATAGCAATATCCTTACAGGTATGCAAGGGGCGGAAGTCAGCCCTGTCTATAACTACCATAATGTTATAGTCTACAGTATAGACTACGCAAGCATTGAAAAAAGTGTGATCGGTCCATGTCTCTGCTATCAATTTCCATTCCTTCAGGTGCAGTGTGTTTCCCGTCATGTGTGATCCCCCCTAGTGATCCTGTGATGCTGCCGGAGAATGTGACTACTGACACTTTGGAGCACTGGATGGAACCTGTCAAAGTCCAGGTGAGGAAAGGATCAGTTTGATGTGTTGTAGATGCAAGGCTGCCAACCATGACTCAACTGGTGGGATATTCCCTGGAGGAATATCTCCAGATATCCTGGTATCATACATCGCTGTGAATGATTCCCATGATCAAGGACAAACTAACAAATAAGAAAAGGTGGCTGGAAAATAAAATATTTAAAAGAGAATATAGAAAGAAGGCTCAGAGATGTAAGCAACAGGGAAGAAAATGAATGAAGACAAGATAGGAAACGTTAGGATAAACAAAAAAAAAAAAAAGGAGGAAGACTATACAGCAAAGTTCCAAATAAACCTTTGTACATGAGGAGAAGGTGGGTAGCAGCAGGGTAAGAACAGGATTCACTTTCCCGTGTCTCCCTCTTGCTAACCCTGAAATCCTTCTTCTGGGTCCTCTGCTCTTTGAACTCATCAGCAAAATCGGATTTATCTCTGGTCTCTTCTCTGGAAACTCTGTTTACGTCCTCTCCCACTTGACATCTGCCTTCCCAGTTTTTCTTTCTCCCAGTGTGTATGTCTTAGCGTCTGTGTGAGGAATGGCTGTCCCCCTCTTTCCTCAGAACCTCTTTCAAACCATCTTTCCTCCCTAGAGCCTACCACCCTCGGGACTAATAGCAAACAGAATAACATCTTCACTATCTTCACAGCCACGGTCCTCTGAGCCTTAGGTTACTCGATCCTCCTACTTTTAAGCTGTCCAGCTCCCAGGGCATAGGTGTTCCAGGTGCCATCCTCATTAGAATGCTCCTCCATCTCTACACTCATCATCTGACTCTTCGAAAACCTGTATATCTACATCCTCTTTTTCCCAAGGATCACATTTACTCTCCTGGCTCTGTCTCTCATACACTTTTCTTAGATCACTACTTTTTCAACTGTGGCCTCTTCTTGCCTATTTTCTGAGGATATAATGGTCTGCATCTCAGGACCTTTTTCTAGGTGGTTTCTTATGCCCACAATGTTCTCCCTGATATCTGCATTGTTCTTCTTCTGCTTTCACAATTAGACTCAAATGTTATAAAGGCCCCTTTTGACTATTATGTCTTATACATTCCATTTTTATCTTTTTTCTCCTTGGAAATCATTACCAGAATTATATATCATATATTTCTACAATTAGAATAAACTGAGAGATAATGTCTTTCTGTCTACTGTTATATACATAGGTTCTCAAAGTAGTGTCTAGGAAATGCTGAGTGTCAATTGCTATTTGTAAAACGAATCAGAGAAAAAAAGAAAAATCAAAAGTTGCATGATGGATATTTTGTTGTAAGTTGTAGTTTCCTAGAATGAGGGTAGAACGGATTGTGGCTGCTTTAGACTGTTTAGACTATTTAATTAAACGCTTACAAACTACTTTCCTTTTTTATGTTTTTTAAATATTTTTTCATAGCCATCACTGATAACCCCCTCCCCTCCTCCCAGTCCTCCTCCAGCCTCTCCCCACCCCAACCCTCCATCCCTTCTCCAAGGAGAGCAAAGATTCCTATGGTGAGTCAATTCAGTCTGGCATATCCACCTGAGTTAGGACTGAGTCCCTCCTCCAACTGAGAGAGCGTTAGATTGACCATCTAAAGGCTGTTTCAATTCCCGGTTTCAGCAACAAGCTACTTTCTAGAAACACACTAAGACATAGATTCTGACTTCATATATTTTGTTCATAAATCATTCTTAACTTTCTCTTTACCTCACTGGCTTGTGATATTAACTTAACTACTAGATTGCTATTTGGTTTTGACTTTATTTTTATGGAAAAGGTGCTGATTTGGAGTTCAGGAACACTGTATAATGCAGTGTGAGGAATGGTTCTTAGGGAAGGCCTGAGAGGCAGCAATTAACCCATCTACCCAGGAGTCTGGTGTCACTGTCCTCCAGAAGGCATTAGGGATACTATTACAGAGACAGACCCTCCAGAGTAGAGAGCCATTAGCTCTCTCCTGTTGAAGCATCCTTTTCCTCATTTGTGCTTTCAGTGGATCATTCTTTTCTCGCAGTGTGGTCCTGCTGCATTTTGGTCATATTTGTGCACCTAATACCCTGTTTAGTGCCTGCTGCTGTTAATCATCCTAATAACAACATTGGTTGTATGAGTAAAGAATTGTTAGAATATCACTTTCTACTTGAGAAATAAATATTTTCTCAGCACACGTGCCAAGTTTGAGCAGCTTCCTGCTGCTATGGATAAACACATCCCCGTCAATGTGGAGTTAACTCTGGCCAAGAAAATGCAGAACACTCATCTCCTCTTAAGCCAGCACATTGAACAGTATCATCTTTTTATTGAATTTGCCATGATTATAGTCTAATTAGTAAATTTTTAACTTTGGACATAAGTTGTACAGATGTGATACTGAAGCATAGAGAAGCCCTGTAGTCTAGCTGTAAAAAAATATCACTTTTAAAGATTTGATTTGCATTTATATGTATATGTATCTATATATGCTATGTGGATAAGGGTGCATACAGGACCCAGAGGACAGCATTGTATCCCCTGGAACTAGATTTAGAGGTAGTTGTGAGCTGCCTGGTGTAGATACTGGAAACTAACTTCTGGTCCTCTCTAAGAGCTGAAAACATTCTTAACTGCTGAGCTATCTACCAAGCCCTGAAAAATGTTTTTGTTTCTTATAAAGCTTAATGTTCACCCCTGAGTTTTGCTAGTCACCAGATGACTAGCCTTAGTAAATCTGCTCATTATTCTAAGTCTCTGTTTCTTCAATGGGGATCATACACTTCTCCAAGTGTTATCTCAAAGTTGAAGGAGAACCATATGGATAGAGTTTTAATTGACTGGTCCTCAGTAATCTTTCTTAGTCAGTTGCCAAGCAAGGAAGCTTCCCTTTTTGTGTGTTGACTCTTTATCATCTGTAGTGACACTTCCCTGCTACTTATCATTAGGGTATATGTGTCTCGTCATTGTGTTCTGGGACACAGTTGCAATAGGGGAAATCTTGAAATGTGTGTCCTGTTGCTATGGAAAACAAAATTAAGTAAATAGCTCCTCCCAACAATCTAAGGAAAGAACTGAGATAGTCTGAAAAGTGTATAAGACCAATTTACTTTACCTTGTAAGAGTAATTTATTCTTGGAAAATGACCCAGGAGTCAGAATCTCACAAGTTGAAAGCATGATAGACTATATTTTATGTGTTTCTGAATTTGAAATCAGTATCTTTTACAACAAAATAAAATCATAACCAAATAGCAATCCAGTAGTTAGCAGTATCACAGTAGGAACAGCAGAGCATTGCCCAGGCCCTTTATTGGTTATCGGTTCTCCCACTGATGCTGTATTAGGGAATATTGCTTGCAAAGCATAAAAAGATACTCTGCTTTTAGGAAATCAGAAATACATTTTAATGTATAAATAAGAAAATTCAATAGAAGTATTGAAAATGATGAGATGATTGGTATATTGTTCCTCAAGTTATCTATGAGACTATGTTCCAGCCACTGATAAACTCATGAAATGTGTTATTTTGGGGAACCCAAAGGATCATGAAAGGTGGGAAATTTAACCTTACTTTCATAAATAAGAAGAAATACTTTATAAACACAAACAACCATCTTAGATTAAACTCCATATTTTAAGTAAAACCCTATAACTAACTACCTTGGAGGTTGTTCTGTATCCAGTCTTCAACTGGATATCCTTTTGAATCATTTGGATAGTGTATAGAAATGATAGACATTGCAGAGATTGTCTTGGCATAAAAAATGATAGACATTGCAGAGGATGTCTTGAAATGTATAAGGATTTATATCACACACATCCCAGCTACTGAGTGTTTCAAGTATGATGAGTCATTACACTTACAAATAAGATAATTGCAGCATAAATGTTAAAAGTTTAAGAATACCTATTTTGAGCATAGTTCATTTGTTTAGTAAATAATTCTCCGTCATGAAAATCACTGCTGTCTATCATTCATATTTCAAATCATTTCTCATCAAACCACACAACAGAGTTAAGAACTACATTGTATCCTTCTACTCCATTTTTCTTCAAATTGACTTTATTCTTTGTAACAAGAGCGGCAGTTTATGTGTGAGTAAAACTTCATCCCCAACCTCCTATGTATGTCCAATACTACACAAACAGACACACATATAGATGTATATGAGTCAGATTATATATATATATGTAATTACACATATATAATTATATATGTAAATATGTTTTCTATATATAATTTGAATCTCATCAGAAATGAATACGCTTAGGAAGACTTTATTATCTCTACTTTACATATACATAGGCGTTGCTAGATAATCTGTCCAAATTTTCACAGTTTTCAAGATGTGATGTGAAAAACTTTTTAAAGCAATGTTCTTTTGTGGGGTAGACATTCAAGACAGGGTTTCTCTTTGTAATAGTCCTGGCTATCCTGGAACTCACTTTATAGACTAGGCTTAAGCAATATTCTTGACTCCAAATTGTGTGATAGTACTTGTATTACCACACCCACAACAGTCTTTTTGTCTCTAGCTGTCTGCTTGGGATGGTTTCCCTGTCAAACAGAAAATAGGTCATTCTTTTCAACCATGAAAAACACCAATGTCCACATTTTCTTCTTTTAATCATGAAATCTGAAAAAAATTACTTAAGGAGAGGTATTTCCCTATAGTGCTACTTTTCTTTCTGTGTGACAGAATTTGGTATTTCAGTTTACTTTTATAGAACAGTGAAGGATGCTTTCAGATGTCTATAGTTTATTTCCCCTTCTCTACAGGGACAGTTGCTTTTTATTCTTGCAAATGATGCCTGAGATTTAGGACACTATACATTCTATTAAAGAAACAATTTCCTAAGATCTAGACTGTCTGGGAGTTTTGATGAAAAATGCCTTTAAGAAACAACTGACATAGAGAGAGAGGAAAGTTGTTTGCTCTCAGAGCCTTGGGCATTCCCCTTCAAGAGGAAGGAAATACATTTCTCTTGCAGTGTTCTTATAAAAGTTACAAAAATAATAACATATATAAAATATCCAGCACAGTTTTCATCCCATAAATCTTAAGTGTAAGTGATATTTTAATTTATTTAGTATAAATTTTACCCTTTTAAAATCTCCTCCAGCTCTATAAGGATTGTATCTTTTAGCTCCATGGAACAACAAAAAATATTGTTTCATGGTTTGTGTGTGTGTGTGTGTGTGTGTCGTCTGTGTATAGACAAATATCTGGATCATTTGCTTTTTTGTTATTATTCTTTAAAACTAGGCTGGGGAAACTAGGGAATCAACGTCTCTTCAGTATTTTCTATTTACTAAGGAAGCAATTCCCTAAAAGCTTTTGTGGTGCCTAGAAAGACAGAGTGTTAACATACACACACACACACACACACACACACACACACACACACACACACACACACAGAAACACACACATTTCTGTTTTACTTTGTTTCAGTTTTAGGAGACACAACAGGCCAGAGTATAAAATTCCCAGGTGTCCACTCTGGGTCTTTGATATAGTTAGCAGGAAGCAGAATCTGACAATATTGAGAGGTAGGGTGCTGTGGCTAAGTCAGTGATGATACTCTACTTCATGTCCTTATGCCTAGAAACGGCTTTGCCTACTGTGTTCTGACATCTGCCTTCATTCCCTGAGAGTCCAGCATCTCCAAGCTGCTGAAGTGTTAGACACACTTCCCAGACAAGGAATAGATTGCCATTTTTAAGTCTCAGTGCTTCTCTTGATTTCTCTCTTTTCGTTTTACTTTTTTATGCTAATCCCATCACACGGAGCACAAAGGGTCTCAGAGTGGGTAGACACCTCACCCTTCATCCAAGTGTCAAATCCTCTGCTCGTAGAATGAACACAGAGGTTTCAGGGAAGCGAAGAAGCTACAAAATGGAAGGCTCTGCCAAGACATTTTTTTTTTTTTTTGTAATAAGAGGTTTCCCACAGTCTCACAGAAACACAAAGACACTTATATTAATTTTATGCTGATTGACCTATGGCTCAGACATATTGGTAGCTGGCTCTTTCTTCTTAAACTAACCTATGATTCTTACCTTGTTTAGCCACAAGGGTTGATACCGTTCTCAGGGTAGCATGGTTGTCATCTTTCCTCTGCGTTTGCTGGTGTCTCTGGTGGTATCTCTCTGGCATGTCTCCCTGCTCTTCCTGTTCTCAGAGTTTTCTTAGTCTGGTAAACTCACCCACACTTCCTGTCTGTATTTGGCCAATCAGTGTTTTTATTAAACCAGTAGACAGGACAAATTATTTACTATGTAATAGAACATAATCCCACTACAAGTTTTTAGAGTTTTGTTTTTCTAAAACCCTCTTGACGGGTGAAGTGAATCGTTCATGGCTACTTTCATCTGCTCTTCCATGAGAATGGCTTGACTTTAAATTGGAGGAATCTATATTTTAACTTGGAAAAATGTTGTCTTTCAGGAGCTCATTTTATGAGATTTGTTTTCGACACAAAGCACCAGTTGTATGCTTAGAACTGAGTTTCCCTAAATTGTTTTTGAGTGTGATTTCTTCCTAGGCATTAAGCATCTACCATGACTTCCCTCTGCCTGCCCAGTTGTTTTATCTCATAAATTCCTAATCATGGACTGATCAAGGCTTTTCTGGCTATGTTCAAAGTATGATCATAATGATGAATTAGACAGGTGTAAGTTTGTGAGACTTCTCCCAAGGGATCCATTTGGAAGAACCTTAAGTCTGTCTGCAAACCCTGTCAGCTCCCCAGCTCTTCAGTAGCTCAGTGATGTCAAAGCCTATCATCTTTATTTTCATTTGCTTTCTCAAGTTAATCCTGAAAGGAAGAGTGGTTCTTTTAGTAAACAGAAGACTTTAAAGGAAATTAGAAAGAGGGGTAAATAAAGAGGTCTTACTGTGTAGGAGCTCTGACTTCTCAGTATATGGTCACATCCTCCCTTCTTGATATTATTTGCTCCTGGCTATTTACCCTAACTCATAAGAATAGTCAATTTTGTTATTTTCATTCCTTTGCTCTAATTAATTATATGTAAAATCTTTTCATATGTGCAAATGTAAGATAAGTTTATCACAGTGAGATTGACAATACTCACTGATCTGTAAATGCTAATTCAGTTTTTAGAGTAGTTCAGCCTGCCATTTCTCCCTAATCTGTGCAAATTGCTAAAAGTGGGTGGTATATCTGTAGAACCCATCCTTGATGCCAAATCTTTGAGAAAAAGGGCTGGTCTTCCTGTCCTAATTTTTATGTTGACTTTCAGGCAGGTGACACTTTATAAGCACTGGCCAACTGCTAAATGCAAGGCTGGCCCCCTAGGCTTCTCCTGAATCTTCTGACCTGTGAAAGTCATCCATCCCACAAACACAGTCTTACCAATAAGATACTGACATGCTTATCTTATATGATAAGTAGACAATTGCAAGTGTTTTTCAAAACTATGCATACTTGGATACAAGAAGAATGTGAGTCAGGGGGAAAGAGTGAGTTGGAAAATTAAGTAAGAGATCCTGGTAAGAAGAGAATTTAATTTTCTTGCTTTCTGGAATACTTTTGGCAAACTACAAATGTACATGTTACATCTATGGATAATCTACACAGAATAATAAATGAAAAAATTTCATTTTTTCTGCCCAAATTTGTTAAATCTTTTAAAATCTTGTTGCTTCCAGAGTAAAAATTAATACAGATTCTTCAAGTACTCAGGCCCCTCCAATATAATTATCCTTTCTTTCTCTCTATTGGCAACTAAATTAAATTATAAGTTTACTATTTTTCATGCATTAATATGCATTACATCTCTTACTCTTAACTCCTGTGGTGCTCTCAACCAGCTTTTTAGATGAACTGGCAAACGATGGTGAATGTGAATTGCCAAGGATTTGTTTCAAGCTTTCCAAAAGGAAAAGGCTCTAAGTTTTAATCGATAGTAATAAAAAATTGACAATTTTTTTTTTCTGGGCTAGGACATCTTAAAACTAAGAAAATGGGAAAAAAAGACAAAAGAAAAAGAAAATGGAGAAAGGAGAAAGAGAAGAGGGTAGGAGAAGGGAAGATGTGAACAGAGCCATTAAGGCATTTTACAATGTTTATAAAGCTTTATGAGTGCTTTGCCTGGTGCCTTCGGGTTAAGAGTCACAAGACTTGGGGCCTAAAGAGACAGCTCAGCAATTAAGAGCGCTGGCTGTTCTTTGAAAGGTCCTGAGTTCATTTCCCAGCAACTACATCTCATCAACCATCTATAAAGAGATCTGGCATGCAGGCATACATGCAGATATAGTACTCTTACACATTAAACAGATAAATAAGAGAGTCACAAGACTTATACTTGGTCAACCTTAGATATAACAGAAAATTGTCCAGATTTTTGTTTGTGTTTGTTTTTAATCAGGAATAGTTAATTGACAAGATAAACTACTAATCACATCAGGCTGCAAATTCTGCCACCCCCTGGGTTTGCGACAACTTTCTCATTGCTACATAGGTACATGACCCTGGATAAAATATAGCATTGCTCTGTACACTGCTTCTGTGACACATCATTGTGTCATCAAAGGACAATCTAGGGAGAGTGATTCACTTCCTTCTTGTATCCCAGCCCCTTTTCTCAAGGATTTGGCATCAAGGATGGGTACTACAGACATACCACCCACTTTTAGCAATTTACACAGATTAGGAAGGAATGGCAGTCTGAACTACTCTGAAAACTGAATTAGCATTTACAGATCAGTGAGTATTGTCAATCTCACTGTGATGAGCTTATCTTACATTTGCACATATGAAAAGATTTTACATATAATTAATTATAGGAAAGGAATGAAAATAGCAAAACTGACTCTCCATATGGGTTAGGTTACATAAGTTTAATGTCCATTCAAGCAATGGAGTACTTGTTAATCCTGAGCTTCAGGAGAGAAAGACCAGTCCCACAATTTTGAGCGACATTTGAAGTAAGTCTTAATTAAATACAGACCAAGATGAACTCTGGTCAGGTCCATTCTAGTATTTTCAGGAAATGAGTTACATTTTGTAGAGCTTTAAAAAGACAAAACCCATAATTCTTTGCATTTCCTAGTAGGTACAATCAGGGGCAAATATCAACCCTGAAGTATTTCCTGCTTACGTACCTCCTACCTACATGTGATCAAGCCTATCTGTAGTTGGTTCAAGCAAATGTGTTTAGGGGAGTGAACATGTGGCTGGTTATTCCCCAGGAACTGCAACTCCCAGCATTCTAGAAATTTCCTTGTCCTTGGGCAGGTGGGGCTATTAACTTTAGTTCCTATAGTACTAAACATCCAAAAGAATGCAACATCCCAGAAATTAAAAAAAAATAAACAGAGTACTGTTAAGACCATCCACAAAACAGTACTAACAACATGTCTAATATGAAGTAAGAAATGTAGAATGTTCTACAAACACTGTGAGGAAATCCACATAGTTAGAAGTGTGTGGGTGTGTGCGGGGTATATCTGTTGGAAGAAGAGCTAGAAATAGGAAGGAAGAATGAAGGCAATGGGGGAGAGAAGGAGGGGTCTGTATGCTTTCATGCCTGTCAACATGAAATCACTTTACGGTAAAATTAAATTGCATGAAAATATGAAACTATGAGATGATATTGGGACTAGTAGGAGAAATGAGCTTGGAAAGAACAGACTTAAAAATAAAGAAATTCTATTCCTTTATCTTATTTTTAATAGTATATTATAGAAGACCAAATTTCCTGCATTTATAAAATCTGGGAAAGGCAATCCAGTCTGTTTGGAATATTCTGGCAAGTTCAAGTTGTCAGGACTGCAAGTGTTTGTCAAGGCTGAGCATCCCTTAGGTAGGAAAACTGACATTTTCTCAAAGATACTGACTATTTTGAGGACAGCACTAGGTCTGTGTAGAAGCAGATTCTCTCTGGCTTGCTGGGGAATATGGCTTGTAATAAGTGATAATATGGCTTGTAATAAGCGAAGTTTTTACACATTTGGTCTGACCTGAGTGAATGACCCTACTGTGAGAAGGAATGAAGGCAGTGTCATCTGTTTTACAAGAGAGCACCTTACTATTATTCTTGTATCACTGCTACTATCTGGAGGCAATAAGCAAATACCATGCTTTATAAATAGCAGATCTTATAACCCCCATTAAGAAATTTTAAAGAAGTCTGCTTATTGTTTATATGTAAATTGGTCAGCATATGCAGCTTGCCAGTAGGAAAGTTAACTCAGACTTTTCCAAAGGCGGAACACCCCTGTCCACTTTTTATTTATTTTATAATTCCATTTTATTATAATAATAACCGAGGCCAGTTCACCATCTCATAGTACATATTGCAATACTGAGTTGTAAATCTCAAACATATGTGAAGATTTGTTCTTTTTATTTTTCTTCCAGGAGAGTTGGAAAAGAAAGGTTTATGTGAGGGGCACAGTAAAGAAACCACCACCCCATAGTTAAGTGGGAGGTTTTTATTATGAATCAGAGAAAGAAAATAGCCAGAGTCCTCTAGAAGAGTTAAGAGAAGAGAGCAAGAAGCACACTGGACTGGCCAGGGATATTTGTAAGAAAAGAAGAAATAGAGGGACTGGACAGTGGGACAGTGTCAAAACCTTTCCACTCTAAAAGGAGCAGAATTCCATGTGGTTAGCGCAGAGCAGGAAGAGTGGGGGAAGGGTCAGCAAACTAGTGCAGGGGCTTTGAAATATATAAAGGGTGTTTGTGAGCAGGGACTGTAGGTCCCTGGATGCTAGCACCGACCTTGATATTTTGATAGCTACCACAGGCACATGTATATGGAGAATCATATTTCCTTATTCCAGAGTAGGAAAATGATTCATTTTAATAAATGGGAACTCATTTCAATTTCTTGAGAAACCCTGGCTTTTTCTAACCTCCAGAAATCTTTCTACAGTTGAACTTGAGCTATTTCTGGATAATGTGTTGCCCGAGACCTAACATTCCAGCCTTTTGTTGATGATAAGCTAGTACTGGTTTCTTCTGTAGCTGCTTCACAGCTGGAGGTAAAGAGGGACATTTTGGTGGCCCAAGAAGGCTTGTAGACCAAACCTGAAAAGACAAGAATCAACCACATTGGCTGAACTGTTTTATATCAGTGACTAGTTTATATCAACTTTCAGCAAGTCCAGGGCTTGCTGGTTATGTAGGGCCACAAATGAGGTGAGCCCATTTTGAAGCAGTTTTCAGGGAAACAGTTGATTCCTGGATGGTATCTGTCTGGTGAGTGAATTATGCTGGGGCAGCTGGAGACTAGGGACTGAAGGCATTAATTAGCATGTTCATTGGCTGTACCCTGTACTGAAATCCTCATTGTAGAAGAGTAGTTAACATGTGTCTGCAAAGAGCTGGGGTAGACTCAGGCCTTTGAGCTACAACAAAGCAAAGCCCTAGAATAAATCAACATGATAGAAGTATAGACATTCATTTCTAACAGGACAGAAGTTTCCTGGCAGGATAATGATCAAAGGAAAAGAAGGGCTTGAGGATCCAAAAGATGGTTCTGAGGTAAAAGCAGGTACACTCTTTCCTCTGTCCAGAGGACTGGGCAGATACACATTGGACAGAGCTCTTTCTAGCACAATGAGAAGCACTTGTAAGTCCATATATAGAAAACTGCCAAAGGAAATTTACAATTTTGAGCTTGTGGCAATTATAGTAGCCATTGCTTTAACAAGGTTAGATTAACAGCTGATCAGAACTCCATTTATTAGTGTTAAATCCTGTATTTTTGAAGTATTAACATCATATGTACCGTCTTTGGGTCTCTTTTTTCACATTTTTTACATCACTTCCTCAGATCTCCACAACTTGTATTTTATACCTTAAATCACTTCCTTAGACCTTCGCAATGGACATAAACTCTAAAGTTTTAATTTTTCTCTCATCTGGAAATATCCAGTCATTTACCATGAGACATTTGTGGTTGATCATTGAGAGTAGTCATTGAAAATCAAGTTCTTTTAAATAAAGGAACAGCAAAAAGCAATTATTCAGTCAGTAACAACAGCATGATAGCTTGAGTTCACTTTTGTTGGAACTTGTATTTGAGTTTGTCTTTTCTGGCAGGAGGCCTACCAACTTTAGGAAAAGGGGAAAACTGTGTGTGAATATACTTATCTCAACGACATGAACCTCTCTGTGAGTTTACCATCTCAGTAGCTCTATGATAAGCAAGGCCTGATTTTTGCATATGAAACCAACTCAAGCTGACAGTTAATTGTGTCTTAGCCTCAAAGTCTTTTTTATTGAAGAGACTTGGGTAATTTAAGCTTTTAAAAGTTTTGAAACTTGTATAATCAGCAAGCAACATGTTCACCCTTTGGACTCAAAATTGCTATAAAGCCATAGTGTTTTGAAGGTGAAAACAAACTTTCTGGTTATAAAAGCAGTGTAGCCTTGGGCAGGGTGGTGGCAGGACTGCTAGGCTGTTTATCAAAGGTCTGGGTGTAGCTGAGACTCCTCATCAGTGCCATCACAGAGATCTGAACAGGGTAAATTTGAGTAGGAATTTCAAACCAAGTGGCCTCTGTATCTATTAAAATGACAGAGACTCATCTGCTACCTGGACAGCCAGCCTGGAATCTTCCATTGTGATCTCAGTGAGTTTGTTGGGTCCAGAAGTCTTTTGTCTTCTGCTGCCACATAGCTTAACATCAGTCATCAGCTGCCAGAAGCAGATGATCTGACAGATTTTTCTGTGGTGGAGAAATTTAGGATTCTGGTCTACCTCAAAGAGACAAAGTAGGGCAATCACCCCAACAGTGCCCAGTTTGGGCAGGGCCCTGGTAACAATGGCCAGTGTTACAATACTCAAAGCAAGTCCATCTGGACTACCTGATTTTAAACAAACTTCACATGTTTTTAATTACTTGCTTCAGGATTAACCTTGACGATGTATACAGAAGGCTAAAGCTTGTCCCTGTAAACAAATTACATTTATACTTAGCATAACTGTAAGCATAGTTCTGAACACATTAAGGAATTTAATCATTTATAATTTGATCATTAACTGGCATCATAATACTTTTTAACAGTTCACAGTAAGTTAGTAGCTTTAATGAGATTAGTATTATGTCTTTTAACTTTGAGCTTTAAAAAGTTTGAATTGAAGATTCAATTGAAGATCCTTTAACATCAAAATAAAACTTTTAATTCATTAATATAGTCTACAGAAAGACTGGGAACCTTCTTTTTCTGATCTTTTCATTGTGTTCAGTTATATTTAAAGACTTTTTCCTATAGCTATAAGTGTTAGCCTTAAAAACCCATGGTACAAGGTGAGTATGGTAGTTCATATAATTCCAGCCATTTGGATGTCAAGACCAGGTTACTGTGCTGAGTATAAAGTTAAGCTGTTCTATATGGCGTGTTCCAGATTAGCTTTGGCTGTGGTATAAGATTCTCCTTCAAAAACATTTCTTTTTTTTTATTTTAAGTCATGGTTCTTCTGATGTAGCCATGTAATAATTTCTTAGAAATGACTTAACATTTCAGAATTCTACCCTAGAACAGATCACACTCAGTATATTGTGATTGTCTTTTTCAATAACACCTACGGTACTCTGAAAAGGATGGTACCCTAGGAAAAGAAGAAGAAGAAAATGAAGGTCATGCAAAGTTCCCTCTTTGGGAATTTTCATCTTCACATGACCCGGCAGGGTTAGTGCCTTCCACCAGAAAGAGCAAGTGCTCACCTTCAGAGCACCAGAGTTGGCCGGTGGGTCAAGCACAGAACTGACCATTTCTCCCATAGACCTAATGTCTCTGTTTCCTGTATTTCTGTTTTAGAGCCTTGTGTGTACCGGCCGGCGACAGTGGCACCCAGATCCCTCCCTGGTCCACTGCATCCAGTCATGTGAGGTATGTGGTTTTGACTTCCCCAAGTCATGTGGAGAGCTGTGAGTAGCATGTGTTTTGCCAGTTCAAGGCCCTGTTTCTGATTCCTCTTTCCTTCAGCTAGTTTCTTAAATGTAGCTGCCTCCCAATCCCAAATTTATAGAACTTAAGATTTCTGAACTCAGTTTTATTTTAGTAAAATCTTCAGTCACTTAAAAGGCAAGCCAGAATTATTTATAGCTTTGGGATTCTGTAACTAAGCCTTGGTTGGGATTAGTTAAATAAGGATTTTACTATACACGATTTTATCCAGCTACTGTAGTACATAAAACTAACTTTGGTGTGTGTGTGTGGGTCTATCAATATTTAAAATTGAGATTGTGTGTGTGTATATGTGTGTGTGCATGTGTGCATTTATGCAGATATGTCATTATGCTGCAACCACAATAGCCCAGACTAAACCATGTGGTAATCCTTCTGCCTCAGCCTCCTGAGTGCCAGGGTTATAGCTAGGTAGAAGCCACCAGGCTTGGATTAAAATTGAAATTCATATGTACTTATATAATGTCACACATATACATATTACAAATTAAAATTAATACAAAAATCTTTATGCAAAGTTTTTTTTCTTCACAAAACAAGAATATCTGGAGGTCGTGGCCACCATTAGTTGAGCTTGAATAATAGGTATAATCCCAGCACAGACATTTCTATGGTCAGCATGTGGCTTCTTTCTTTTGTTAGTTACCTTTCTGAGGCTCCCCTGCTTTGCATCAGCTGCAAAGTCACACGGGTGTCTCAGCAACCTTCCAAGTAGACCTATATTCCACCAGTGAGTGGTCTGACCTAGGTCTTTACTTTATCAAGAAGTCTTATCTGCTTCCTTCCACAGTGGATTCCTGTCAGTGGTCACTTCTGGTACAATGACTTTTTAACTTCTTAACCCGGAAGAGTCTAGAATTAGTCAGAGCATCATCTAGAGAGAATGACCTAAGAGCCCCCTGACACTGAAAAGGAGATAAATACATAGTCCTTTTAGGTGAGCCCTCCAATCCTAGGAACAGCCAGTTCAAATACAGATTTCAGACAGACAGGCAGATACATGAATGCACAAAAAAGTTGGCATCAGATGGGTGAGTTCTCTGAAGAAACTGCATCACACTGTGAAACTCAGCTTGTTCGTTATATAGAGTTCAGTAAAGAAGCTGAGTTTTTGCAATGAACAAGGAGCCTGAGTTTGTTATATACAGCTGGGTCAAGGGCACAGGTTTATCTACTCTTAGTAGGAACAGTCTCCATAGCGGAGCAACCTGGCAGCCACAGATAGCAGGGAAGAGAAGCTAGTGTGCACATTTTCTGTACACAGTCAACACTCATCCTTTATCCTCCCTGAAAGGCTTTGTACCCCTCTTAGTGATCATCACCAGCCATGTCAACAGCACACATTCACTCAGGAGTTTGCTCACTCAGGGCTTCTCCTGTCCCCACCAGTTACTGCAGATTTCTTCATCCAAACCTCTCTTTGGAAGCTAATAAACCACTTTGCAGCACTGTCCAGATATTTTTGGCTCCTTGGAGTGTACTAAAGAGAATGCCTTTCACTGCCATTGATTGCCAACAATCCCTTCAAGTACACCCAACCTGCATGCAGGCATGCATGTTAATCTATTCGGTATCTCAGAGTCTCTAATTCTGAGAAACTAGGATCCACATGAGACCAGAGAAAGGGAAAGGGTGAGGTTTAAGAGAGAAGAGAAAACTTAGTGAAGAGAAGATTCTCATAAAGCAGCATTCTGAGGATGCATGAAGAGGGCTAATGCTAGCGTGGAGTGTTCTGTGTTGTGATGCTGGGCCAACAGAACAGCTCATCTGCCATCATCAGAAAAACAGATGGTGGTGGGGTGGGGTGGGGAAGCATGGGGAGGCAGTGAATCATCCACTGGGCAGGGGGTGATGGGGAGAGAAGAGGCCAGGGAAAGAGGGAGATAAACAGACAGAGGGCCTAGGGAGCTGGACAGAGATCAAACAGATCCTGAGAATTCCCTTCTGCTCTTTCTCTGCATCATCACGAGTAAGAGGAAGGATACCAGGGCTTTCCAGAAAGTTACGATACAGAGCTTTTCACACTTGTGCTTTCACCTGCCCTGTACCCCAGCATGCCCTCTAGATGGACCTACTACCAGAGCTTCATAGGCAGCTACGTTCTGTTTGAGGACGCAAAGGAGCAAAGCTCTCTTCGCCCTGCTTGCTTCCCCCCACCTTCTGCTGTCCTTGCACTAGGAAACCCCGACCCTCTGATGGACAGGTCGGTGGTTCTGTGTGACCCCTGACTAGTGTCTCTGTCATTACCCAAGGAATCAGTAGGCCACACCTTCTTAGGTTTACTCTACACTCACTGCGGTAGAAAGTGCACAGGGGGCTAACAAACAAACTGTATCTTAACCAGCAAGGGATTCAGAAGGCCAGTGTGGAAGTCTAAAAGGCACTATACAACCCCTGCAAGGAGGCTAGAAAGTTACTTGCTGGGCATCCCCATGTTGAAGATTTCTTTACTAATAAATAATTGCATCCTCCCTCTTTCTCTGTCTCTCTCTGTCTCTCTGTCTCTCTCTGTCTCTCTCTGTCTCTCTCTCTCTGTCTCTCTGTCTCTCTCTCTGTGGCATGTGTGTTTGTGTGTTTGTGTTGGAGTGGTATATGTTATGTGCATCTGGCTACACACACAGATGCAGGACAGAGAGTAATATTGAATGTCTTTCTCAATAACTTTCCACTTTACTTTTGGAGACAGTCTCTCTCTGAACCTCAGGTTAATTGATTACACTGGCTCCTCCCCTTTCTGCCTCCTGGGTGCCTGGATTACAGGTGCATGCTGTCACACATGACGTCTTAACGGGTGTTAGTGATCTGAACTCATGCACTTAATGCTACTACAACAAGCTCTTTACTAAGACATATTAGCTCAGACATCGTTCTATACATACACCATTATTTACATTCTGATTACTCTATACTACTATACTGTTACTTTAGGTTCTATACTGTTATTTCCAGGCTCTATAACATTATATCCAGATTCTCTGGGTGGGGAGAGGCTTAGAAAACTGGCCATTGGTTTCTGTTCTTTAAACAAAGGTAAGTGTAAAGAAAGTCCATTTAAAGAGAGGAGGGAAAAGCAGAGAAAGACAGAGTCAGGAGGAGCCCTAAGAAGAAAGAGAGACATCACGGGAGAGAAATGAGAATGTCCCTGGAGACACAAGAAGTAAGAAATGCAGAAAGCGGAGGTGGGGATCAGGAGGAAAGAAGGGATGGAGACCTGGAAAAAAACTAAGCATCAAAGGCATAGAGGGAAACAGGGCAAGCAACAGAGGGCCCACTAGGGAAGAGACTTAGCAAAGCACAGTGTATAATCTGAACTGAAATTAAATCCGTTGTGATCTGTAAATTAGATGGGATGCCATTTTACAATCCCTTCTGAACATTAGTCTGAACTCTCCCCTGGGGCCACTCAGCCTTGCACAAGTATGCCTCCTGCATTATTTCTCCTAGGGACTCAAGGCAGTAACCTCATCCCAGTGTCTCATTGCCTCCAGCCTGCAGTGTGTCAGGGACAACAAAGTAATTTATTTGCATCGTTTCTCTCCTGTACCATAGCACTCTTGTCATCCATCCACTACCATTCTGTGCTTCTCATATTCTTAAGAGGCACCTGCAGGAATTCCTCTAAACCAACCAACCAACAAAAACTGTCAAAGTAACTCCATCTCTTTATGACTTGTATTCACACCGTCTCCAATAGAAGATAGATGCACTGCAGATCTGTAGCCCAAGTTTGTTTGTCTTCAAATTCTATTTTTCTAGCTGTTTCTTACATTTGGCCTTTCTGTCCTAAATGTTGTGTGTGTTTTTCTATTTTATTATATAAGCTATAAATGAACAAGAAATGGCAAGTTGGCTAGAGAAAACATTTACAGTCAGGCAACCATAGATTTAATTTCTGGGTCAGCTAGTAATGTGAACTTCAGAGTCTTGATCTAAAGTAACAAGTGAATAACAAAGTAATTTCAAGGTGTTGTTGACTGTTCCTACAGTCCCAGGTGACATGACTGGCCTATAATGCATTCTTACAGTGGTTTTATTGTTTGTAGTGTGTTAGCTGTCCTGTTAAAGTTTGCTCAATAAGCAAAGCCAAAATTAGAGACAATGCTGTTCATATGATTTTAATACAATTAAATATGAACCCTGAAGCTGAGAAAATGGTAAGCAAAGGAAAACAGGACATTGCCATGGAGACCCATTGAGATGTCTAAATCACAAATCACTTGGAGACAGATGCCTATTGGTTCCAATCAGTCATGAAGACAGCTTGTCATCAGAACACTCTAGGAGTCACTCTACTTCTTTAGTCATTCTCTTGTCATTTTTGCTGGAGTGAGCTGTTATAGTAAATTCTTACTCATTCTCCTGACTCCTAGTCCTGTGCCCAACAACTACCTTCGCACCCTCCACTGCTACCACAGTATTTTTCTATTGGTCATTTTTTTCTAAACCTACCAGGAAGTCCCTACCACTTTTATGCTTCTGTCTGTAATGAATGGGTATGTAGTAAACAGGTCTTTCTTTTACAGACCCATGTCTATTCTAGTCCCTATGTGAATTCTGTATGCGACATGAAAAGATTTATATCATATGGTATTCTAAAATGTACATGGGCTTCTCACTCTGGATTCTCTTTTGCCTTTAGGTATTTGTTTCACTTTCTGGGTGTCTCTGGCTGCTGCCTTTGTGCCTCACTGCTTTCAACTGAGGCTTAATAGGATTTTTCAAAATAGTTTTCATGTAGCATCTGTCATAAAGCTGTTGTAAAGGTAAATGAGAGGCCATGGTGGTAAAGTCAGCCAGAGTCTTATGTATAATAAACCAAACCCATAGGAGGAGCGGTGGCACATGCCTTTAATCCCAGTATGTGGGAAGCAAATGCAAGAGGATATATGAGTTCAAGAGCAGCTTCCTCTACACAGGGAGCTCTTGGACAACCAGGATTACATAAAAAGACCATGTCTCAAAACCAAACAAAAAAATCAACCAACCACCCAAACAAACAAACAAAAATCCCCACTTTTCACTTATGTAGCAGTGTTGTCCTGTATTATTTTATACCTAGTACTTTCATATACATTTAGTTGCATTTCTAACCCAGCTTGTTTCACTAAACCAGTAATTTTTAAGCTGAAATCAATTTCATACCCCACATTTCACCATTTGGCAACATCCAAAGACAGTTTGGGTGGTCAGTACCAGGTGAGTGAAGCTACTGGTACTAATGGGTAGAAGCCCAGGTTGGTGCTAACCTTTGCACTGTGCACAGGACAACCCACCATTGAATATAGTGATGTCCTACATGTCAATAGTACCATTGCGATGAGTCTGTACACTATGCTGACAAACACAGATTCCTCAGGTATTTTTTCTAGTTGGATTATTTAATAGTAAGCACCTACCTATCACCCAATCCCCCAATCCCAGATAAGGTATATAATTGCTCTGATACCTCTTTTTACTATTTATCACCTTAGGAGAAATGTTGGTTTTCTGAGGGGTCTGGCACATTGTGGCTACCTGCAGGTTGAAAATATTGTTTTTTTTTTTTTTTGTTTTTTTGGTTTTTTTTCTACTCATCACAGTGTGTGAAGTAGCTGGAACTCAATTTATTGATTAAAAGTATGAATCAATTTCTTTACTGCTTGGAAGACTGCTCCATACAAATATTCTATGATAACTATATATAAAAATAATTTTTATTCTGTCAAATTCTTCAGTAGAATTCCACGTAGCATAAAGAGTGGAGTGGGAAGTGAATGGTTTGGAGCAAGAAAGAGGGGAACAGAGGGAGAAGTAAGGGTTTTGTTCTCACACTGGAAAGTAACAATTGAAGAGAGTCGTCACCCCGTTCCTGAACTCTGTGATATCATGTAACGTAGGTATGTTTAAAGCAAATCTCCTCCCTCTCTCCTTCATCCCCCTCCATCACCGCTTTACTTCATCCTCCCTCCCCCTCCCCACCTCTTTTTTCTCATCATTTTTTTTTTATCCATTTCTTTCTTATTCTTTCATAAAAGGCTGTTTTTCAGTTCTGTCCAAACACATAGCTCTAGGTCCAGCGGTTCTTAAACTTTCTTCTGTGACCCTTTAATACGGTTCTTCATGTTGTGGTGACCCCCCCAACCATAACATTATTTCATTGCTACTGTATAATTGTAATTTTCCTACTGTTATGAATTGTCATCTAAATATCTGATATACAACCCCTGGGTGAGGGTCATTCAAACCCTTACTGACTTAAATGAAAAACAACTCTCTAGGAAGGTATGGGGGGGCAGGACTCACACTGACCTATTGTTGTCCCACAGACTTTATTCATGTCCTTTGAACTTGATTTAATGCATTCAGCTTGATATCAACCGGCTACACTTGACCTGCCCCTTGGCTTTGCTGTCACCTTGTGTCTGTGTAAGGTCATACTGTTCTTCTTCCGTCTCCAGACTGGGACAGTGTATGATCTTGAGGTCTTTGCTGCTTTCTGTAGAGTTGTACCATTTTTGTTTCAGTTTTGCATAATCAAGTGTGGGACTGAGGAGATGGTTCATTGGATAACCATTTGCCATGTAAATGTGAGGATCTGAGTTCCAGTCCCTAGAACCCATGTAAAGCTAGGCATGAAAGCCCATGTTAGGATATTAGGAATTCTAGTGCTTCTATGGTGATGAGAAGCAGGGGAAAACGGGTCTGTGGCACCTCGTGGGTCTTTCCGGGTATGTACAATTGTGAATACCAAACAGACCCTGCCTCAAGCCAGGGGGAGGCAAGAATCAAACTGTAGGTTGTCCCTCTGACCTTAACATGTGTGCAAGAGCAACACACACACACACACACACACACACACACAGAGTGACATACCCACATACACAGACACACACACAGATACACACAGAGAGAGAGAGACACACAGACACACATACACACAGACACACACACAGGATAATTAAGTGAAAATTCTGACTGCACCTGTTAGCTGTGCACAGCACCTGTCCAGCTCTCTGTTGGGTGAAATAACCAATGGTAAACAATTGTATAAGCTGCCAAATGATGTTGGCATCCTTAAGGAGGGATATTATAGGTAACTATGGGTAACTGTGCTCAAATTAATGTTCTTGGAGTATCTAAAGCCTTTGAAAGTTCTTTAGTATCTCAAAATATCTCTCTGAACCTTAACTGCCCTTTCTTCTATAAACTCTTCTTGGCCTTGTAAATGGCCACCATGCCACTTAGCAAATTATTTCACACTTAGCCAGTAACTCTAAGCTTCAAGCCACTTCCAAATGCACAAGTTTGGAGACATGTGCTTTGCTCACTTTCACGCTGTCTTTTCTATAACACTGACCTTGTGGTATCAGGCGCTCTTCTGAAGAAGGGAGTGGAGGAATGGAGGTAGAATTTAAACTTGGGAATCTTAAATCAGAAAAGACTGAGTCAGTCCTCTGAGAGATAGCCCAGAGAATGAGCAGGCTGGGCTAGAGTAGAGGAGGAAGTCAAGGAAGAAAGCTCCATTCAGAGTGGAATCAGAATCCTCTGTAACTGGGGGCCCATTGGAATCAGAAGCGCCTGTAACTCGGGACAGAGGTGTGGCATAGGAGAGCCATGTCTGGACTGCAGAGGCAAACTTGCTTCTAGTCTCTGTTACTGCTTTTCTTGAGAATTTTTTTAAATTCTCTAAATTTAAGTTTTCATAGCTTTTAAATTAGGCAGATAAAATTTACATCTAATAAAATTTATATTTAACAATTATCAGAATCAAGATTCAGAAGAGTAGGGGAGACACGTCCTTGTAAATATGTATTGGGGCTCACCTCAGCAGAATCCCTCAAGAGGAACACTATTAGCAAAGCTGCCTTTGGGATGCATTTTTGCCTATTACATATATAGATTTGGGTCCTAACAGTAGCCACCAGACTTTCTCTTATATGGTCTTCTGCAGAGTTGAGACCTTCTCAATTCTTGACTTTTTATTTATAAGATGGTTGTATGTAACAACTTGTAGATCCTACCATTCCTTGTCCTATGTTCGAAGAGAGCTATAGCTTTGATTTAATGTTTCTGTCTTGGCATTGACCTGTAACTCAGTCTATGACACCAGGAGATGGGAGTTAGAACATGAAAAAGGATGCATATGTACCTACTGTGGGTTTGTTAGTAAACACTGAATATATGATAGAGTTGAGCAAACCTCATTTACCACTAACACCAGCTTCTGTTATTCAGAATGATAGTTGTTCTTTTTCAAATCATTAGTTTTCAATGTGGTACGGAGGTAACACCTATGTAACAAGCGTATATATATATTGAGATGGGGGAAATCTAGCCAGGATGAAGAAGGTTAGGCCAAAGATTGCTTAATAAGACTCTGTGGGCCTTAGAGTAACTAAGACTCTGGGTCAATGTGATTTATCACTTTGCTCTACTTAAAGGAATGAGAGGTTATCAGAAGAGTGGAAGTAAGCCATGATGATGTACAGCATTTTGAAAGGGAAAAAGGATTGAACAAAACACCTACACATATGCAAGTTTGATTTCCAACTACAAAAAGTTCTAAAACAAATTTCTCCAAGTCCTATATATATAAGGAACATAATCTCATTGACTGATACATTTCATGACAAAACAATTTGTCAGAGAGAAAAGAAGTCACTTCTTCAAATTAGCAGATATATTATTTAAGAAGTGTGCCCTAGCATGACCACAGGAAATTGTGATAAAGGGGAGGCGCATGCAGTGTAGCAAGCTGGATGGGTAGCCATGCCTCCTCTCCAGACACTTTATAGGCAAGGGCTTGACGTGGGAACTCCTTTTAAAGCATGCTTATAGGATTACAGGGAATAATTGTTTTAAAATGGGGAGCTCAGGGTTCTGTTTCTCTTTACTTTATATCACTCTTGGCATGCTATCCATGAATTTGATTTTGACAAAACACCCCAGGTATTTCCCCCTGCCAGGTGGTCTACAGCTATATGCAGGAAGCTCAGGGTCAGGCTAGTTTATTCATGAGCAAATAATTATAGACATCATATTTAGCTCCCGCCTTGGAGTAAAAGGATGTATCTTCCAGGAGCCCTCAAACAAATAAAGAAATCACTCAAAATAAAGCTGAAAAGGTCAGGGTTCGGACTCAAAACCATTGGTAGAAAGTGTTGAGACCACAATACTTATAAGCTAGAAAGAGCTGGATTGCTTGAAAATTATAATCTTGAAAATAAAAACAAATCCCCCCAAAACTATGATTTAACTTGGGATAGAGAGCAGGATGCCTCTTTCCACAAAGCTATCTCTCAAGTAAGTGTGAGTGACAGCAGAAAACTTGAAAATCATCTTATTTTATTATTTTCTTACCACTAATACTATTCTAGCTTCTTTTCAGCTGTAGCCTCCGAAACTACCAGAAAATCCCAATCACATTGAGAATAACAAGAATGCCATTAAAAAAAAATCTAGCTAGTGATATTTTTGAGGAGAAAGCCAAGTAAGTGGGTTATCTTTAAGCTTAGACTGAGGGGGAAATCAACTAATGTAATGTAAATTCTGTCATTCATTAAATATTTCACATAGAGAAAAATTAATAATCACCCCCCCATAGCCTAACAACACAGAAATAATGGACCGTGATACTGAGTAAAGTATTTAAAGCAAATCTGTCCAGGAATAAGCAGGAAGTGTTAACCTTTATACAAGGTTATAAAGAGAAGTGTTTAAAAGGCATGCTAGTCCTTCCAGAGTTTTAAAGGCCTATATTTCTCCTCTTTTTGACAAGGTGAAATATTTTCTCCTGTCTCAAACACCGATGATGCCTTGGTATTCCAGTCCTCTGTAAATCTAACACTTCATGGCTTAAATGTAAATATATCTGTAATTTTTTTTTAAAGTAGCCCATGAGATATTTTAATCTGTCACCACTCTAAGTGTATTCTCTATAGAAATTTATATAAGAGGGAATTGGGAGAGGAAGAGCCAGAGTCTGGGGACAAATTGAGTTTCACAAGAGTGGCTTTATTCGGTGGGAAGTGGTATTGCCTTTACACCTTCGGTAGTGAACAGCAACCATGCCTCTGTCACTAACTCATCCTTCTGCTGCCCTGGTCCTCAAATTCTTTCTCCCCAGTTGTCTTGGACTTTGCTCTTCTTTTCTCTTGTTATTTATATTCCAGATGGTCTCCTGTTAACTGTGCCCAGGCACAGTGTAGCCCTTAGCTCTATGGGATGCATGGGCCAATATGCAGTTCACAAGGAATTTGGAGCTGTGTTTTATCTGGGAGAACACAATGCCTTTATACAGACATGGAAAAGAGGCACTCAGAGGAGGGAGAAGGGAAAAAACAGGTTATTCCATCTAAGATGAATCATGGACTTTTCCATCCTGTGGGCTCTTTTGCTAGAAAGGTTGTGTGCCCTTTGAGATTGCTGTCTTCCTGTTTTCTAGGATCAGATGAGGCATGAACTAACTTTCTCTCTCTCTCTCTCTCTCTCTCTCTCTCTCTCTCTCTCTCTCTCTCTCTCTCTCTCTCTCCCTCTCCCTCTCCCTCTCCCTCTCCCTCTCTCTCTCTCTCTGTCAGTTCTTTCTGTTTGAGCATATGAGGCTTTACTCTGGGTAGCTAAAACCTCATTCTCAGTGCAATTGTAAATGTAAAGACACTCTGTTCTAAAAGGTGTGAAGTGTCCAGAGATGCAGTGATAGCCCACATTCCTTAAGGCTGCAGAGGTGGAAGCAGGTTTAGACTCACCTCTAGAAAAGCAAGAAGAGAGTTTTCTCTGTAGATTAGTAGTTTTCAACCTGTGGGTCAAGACCCCTTTGGGGTTTGAATATCAAATATTCTGCATATCAGACATTTACATTGTTTTAAAACAGTTGCAAAATTATAGTTATGAATTAGCAACAAAAATAATGTTATGGTTAGGGTTCTCTGTAACATGAGGAACTTGTATTAAAGGATCGCAGTATTAGGGAGGTTGAGAACCTTTTCTAGATTAAGGACTTCAAAATGCAGAGTGTGTTGGCAGCATCTTTATCTGGGAGCTTGTCAGGGTCTCAGGAAGTCCTCTTCTACTCCAGTTAGAGACTGTGACCAAAGCCCAGCAGTCACACCTACCAAATATTGTAGAATATTTGCACACCCAGATCTAAGGTTCTCTGGTATAATATGTAAAAATAGAAGTAAAACTGTGGTAGCTTGGAGGGTGTATATACATCTATAGTACAAAATCTCTCATTTCTATTCCTCTGGGCTCGGTAGAAAAACCTGTTCAACCGGTTTCCCTATTTCATGCATTCCTATGTCTAAGATTTATCCCCGTTACCATTCTTCAGTAATATGCTTTTCATCACCAGTAGCACAAATTACTCTTAACAAATGCCAAAGGCTTGTTAGTATTAAAACAGCCCATTAGGGACTTAGAAAAGGATGCATGGAATTACTCCTGATCTTTCCTAGAGCATTCTCACTGGAGTCTGTGTTGATGAATTCCTCATTAAAAAAAGAAAAATAAATTGTATTTATCATAAAAGATTGGGTATTTTACTCCCACTTTAGAACAGATGCACTGCATGATGATGAAGTTAACATCTATTTCTTCTTTATTTATATGTTGTTATTTCAGTAATAGCCAGCAATTAAAATTTCTCTTTGCCACTTTTTGGCTGTTGAGAACCAGGTATACTAATCATTGCCCTTTCTCTGAAGACACATCTTCTGGGCTTTGTTTGAGTTGTTGCTAGGACCTATGGGAAGGAGGAAGGGAATTATAAAATGATCACTTGGATTGAGACAGCGGCATCCTAGAAGCCGGTGACAGCCACTACTTTCTGGTTGGAATACTGTAGGTCCTCGCAGCTCTAAATCTAAAGATGTGTTAGACGTGTTAAAATCCAGAGAGGAATTGGAAATTAGCTTAAGCTGGAGCTGTCTCAGGCTTAGTTGCTGCCAAATTCCAATCCCCTCAAGAGATTTGTTTGTGAGTTTCTCCGCCAGTTTTGTGCAATATCTGCACCAGCCTGAAAATCCAGGCATGTCTCTGGGCTTGTCCAGAGTCCCACTCGGTTCAGAGATCAACTTCAGAGTTCCCAGCTGGACTCTCCGAAAATCAGACTCCAAACGTTAATGACGGACTAGGTTTTCACTCTGAAAGCTAAGCCATTGATGTTGTGGTTCTGCTCCCTGATTTTTGAAAGAGTAAAACATTAAAAGTAAAACCTTGCAAACTGTAAAACCTCATCTAGGTTAACAACACACACGAGACTTTATGCTAATCTAAAACTCTCCCAGAGCCATGCTCTGCCATCCTGGTGGGCTTTCTGTCAGGCTGTGTTTTGCTTCTTTTGTCCCAGGGTCTCCTGAGTGGACCACTTTCTCACTCAGCTCATTCTTTCTACAGCATGGCTTTTTCTTTTTTCTGTTTCTCACTCCACCCTTTGCCTAATGAACTCTATGCTTTTCATCCATTGCCCTTCAGTTTCTAAACCAGGATTACAGATCACCACAGTGGTTCTCAACCTCTGGGTCAAGACCCTTTGGGGGGATGGCATATCGTCTATCCTGAACATCAGATATTTACATTACAATTTACAACAGTAGCAAAATTATATGGTTGCCGGGCATCACAACACAAACAACTATATTAAAGGGTCTCAGCATTAGAAAGATTAAGAACAACTGGATTAGCAGGTGATTGAAAGTCCTCATCTATCAAATGGTCATCAACAGAAATTCTATATTCTTTTATTTTACCTGCCATAGCATTGTGCTTCTTAAGATTGTTCCGATGTCATAAGAATTAGCACTAAGGACCATTTATCTATGAATAACTCTATCTTCTCCAGTTTTCACTGGGGCTTTGCTATGTGAAGAATTGTGTCTTAAAGCACCTATTAAATGCATTTTAACTAAGACACAAACACAGTCATTGAAATTATCCTGTGGTGTATTGATCATTTCAAAATTTCCTATCACTACAAATGGCATAATCTTTTAACTTAATGATCACATGTATGTTGTTCCAGAAAATTCATGTAACTGAATTTCTAGCTCATCCTAATAAAATAGACATCTTTATATTGGACATTTTGTTAAATGCTTATTATAATAAGTGTATTCTATTGGGAAGTCTATTAAGTTTTTCACACTCTATTTCAAATATGTAAATTATTTTAAGTATATAAATTTCATATAGTTATTCATGTGTTTGTATGTCTTCTTTTTTGGCTAACCCAACAATGAAGTGAAGATAAAGAAAAAGGATGGCACTTCTGGTTGGATAGTATATATATATTTAAAAACTGTAATAAATAGCACTTGTAGTATGAAAAATATGTATTTCAAATCCTAATATATTTCAGTCTTAGCCCCAACCATATTAGCTCCAACTATATTAGCTATATTTATTTCTCACATTTTGACTAATTTTAATTTTATAGAAGAAATACATGGATTAAGTTTGAAAAGCTGCTAGTACCCCAGCTGGTTTGAAAGACTACTGATGCCTGATCCCCCAATCCTAACCTCTCTCTCTCTCTCTCACTCTCTCTCTCTCTCTCTCTGGTTTCACTATCATTTTTTCCTCTAATTTTTCATTAATTTCTTCTGCACATACTCAAAGTTCATTTCTTCTAAGTTTGGTTATTTGACTTAGCCCAGTGCAGAGTTCCTATTAAAAGGAGGCAGTTAGCTCAGACATCATCACATATACATGTGACCATGCACATAAACCCCTCTGTGTCCACAGGCCATTAATGTGCACATTTATGTTCCTGCCTTCATGAGCACCTGAACTTTTGGGGGCTCATGGCATTATGAACATTCATCTTTCTGCTTTATTGAACCTGCCAATAGCCATCCATTTCTTTTCCAGTTTCCTAAATGTCATTGCTATCATCTTCCCATGTCTTTGTAATTTTCTTTTTCCTTGAGAGTTTGTACATTGTTATTCTTTTACTATCATTTTAGTGAGGCTTCCGGAAAAAAAAAAAAAACAGATTTAAAAATAATTTTAGTTAGTCTCATATTTTCAGTTACAAGCCCTGATACAATAGATGCTTAGTGACTGCTAAACTATAACTCTCCCCTCAAAAGACTTGAAGCCTGTAGGGGTGAAGGAGAGTGGCCTAGCAGAGTGAGTGCCCAATACTTGCCAATTTTCTTCCCTTTCACTTCTAACTTTTTATTTCTGTCCAGAACCAAGCAGAAATCTGTTCAATTTGAGTAACTCTAGAATAAACTGGAAATGTGGAGCACTATCTACTCAAGAGAAATGTATTGTCTGTGTAAGGTAGTAGACCCTAAGGACATAAGGATATACAAACCAAAGCCCAACCTACTCAGAAATACTGATGCAGAACTAGGTCCAAAGTTGCCCAGATTGGGGGAGTGGGAGTCTCTATAGTGGTGGATTAAGCCAGAAGCAGATACTTGGGAAAGGGTTCTTAGCAATTATCATTTGCAAAGAGCTTGGAAGGATATGGCATGTTCTCCAGTGGGAGACAAAGCACAAAGCCCACAGGCAGCAAAAGAATACACTTGCGAAGTACTAGGATCTGAAAATGCATGAGATACTCATGGATGTATTAGACTTGCATACATGGAGGCCCAGGCACAATCAAAGAGACAGGAACCAAGTTAGGAGGGCCTTAAGATACAGATTTTATTCTAAAAGCATAAGAGAGTCTCACATTTGTCACTAAGAAATGACAAGATTAGATGTGATACACTATCAGCTATACAATTCATCAGGGAAAAACAAAGGTAACATATGAAATGGTTAGGATGCTGTTTCAAGAGACAGATGATGAGGGTCAAGATTAGATATCAGACATATAGACAGGAAGAAGTATTACAACTCCCAAGGACATGGTGACCTAACACTATTAATCTCTGTAAAGAAAAGGGAACAGACTTACAGAAGACAGTGGATTGAAGTCAGAATGAGTTCAGCAAATGTTGAAATAAAAAAAAATCTGAAGTTAAGAATGCAATGATTTATGTTGAAAGATACAGAAAGAGAGGATGGTGATGGACAGCATATGTAGGGAATGTGAATGAGGAGAGGAGAGGGAACAAGAACAGGAAGGAAAAAAGCAATAGGAAGACTGTAGGAAGTAAAACAGATGAGACAGAAAGAATGTTCTTAAAGAGATGGTTTTCATAAAACAGAAAGGGGTGGAGGCTTGGGGGACCATACATAGGACTAGTGTTAAATGCAGCAGAATAGATAAGCAAGTTGAATGTTAACAAGAGACCCTTAGCTTTATGCATTGCCTAAAATCTCAGAGAGCTTGGTAATGGCAGAGTTAAGAGGAAACAATAAATTGCCAAATAAAATAGAGAATGAAGTAAATTAAAAACATCACCTCTCAAAACCCAATTGGTGGTGATCTGAGAGGGGGAAATCATCTGTGGGAAGACCTGTGATAGGGGGAACTGGGAATATCATTGGTTTTGACAATGGTATGGTTGAGAACCTAAGGACCCACAGTATAGAGGGGATAGGTAGAAGGGATTACAATGCCATCGTCTCTGAGCCAAGTGGGAAGAAAGTCAAAATAACTACAAGGAAGGTTTGTAAGGTTTCAGATGCTATCTAAGAATTCACAGAATTTCTCTGTGTAGAGTTTCCTGTTTCTCTTCGTGGCGTGTTCTTTTATCTAGTTGCTCAGAACAAAATTCTTCATATTACTTTAATTCTTCTCTTTCTGTTACATTCAATTCATTCAGTAATCCTACTAATATACTAATTATTCTATTAATAGATCCACAAAATAACACTCTTATTTCCATCTCCTCTGTTGTAAACCAGCATTATTATCTCCATTAGTGCAGCACTTTCTGCCGGTGTCATACCTACATCTAACAATCTGTTTTAAACAGTCTCCTGAATGTATTATTTTTTGACTTTTTTATTTAAAAGTTTTTACATACCAATCACAATTCTCCTTCCCTCTTCTCCTTCCACACCCCCACAGCTTCCCCCTTCCCCACCATCTACTTCTTAAAGAGAATAAGGCCTCCCATGAGGAGTCAATAGAGTCTGGGATAATCGGCTGAGGCAGGACCAAGCCACTCCCTTCTGTATCAAGGCTGAGCAAGGCGTTCCTCCACAGGGAATGGGCTCCAAGAAGCTAGTTCATGCACTAGGGATAAATCCTGATCCCACTGCTAGAGGTCCCACCAATTGCTCAAGCCATATAACTGTTGCCCACACTCAGGGGGCATAGTTTGTTTCTATGCAGATTCCCCAGCTGTCTGTCTAGAGTTCTTGAGCTCTACCAGCTAGGGTCAGCCTTCTCTGTGGTTCCCCCATTATGATCTTGAGCCCCCTTGCTCATAAAATCCCTCCTCCCTCTCTTTGGCTAGACTCCAGGAGCTCAGCTCAGAGCTTATCTCTGGATCTCACATCTGCTTCCATCAGTTTCTGGATGAAGGTTATATGATAACAATTAGGGTGATTATCAATCTGATTACAGGGGATGGCCAGCTCAGGCACCCTCTCCACTATTGCTAGGAGTTTTACCTGGGGTTATCTTTGTGAATTCCTGGGAGCTTTCCTAGTACCAGGTTTCTCCCCAAATGCTTCTCCCTGCCAAGATACCTATTTTGTTGTTCTCTTTCTCTGTCCCTCCTTCGACTCTACCACCCTTCTCCTTCATGATCTCTTCCACCTCCCCTTACTCCCTCAACTCATGCACCTGATTTTACAGTATTATGCAGCAGTAAAAAAATAATGATATCTTGAAATTTGTAGGCAAATGGATGGAACTAGAAAAAAATCATCCTGAATGAGGTAACCCAGACACAGAAAAGACAAACATGGTATGTACTCACTCATAAGTGGATATTAGACATAAAGCAAAGGATAACCAGGCTACAATCTACAACCCCAGATAAGCTAGGTAACAAAGAATATGTTATTTAAATGCAAACAGATACACAAGTAATCTTCCTGGCCTCTATTTAAGTTTGCTTTCTATAGCTGTGGTAACACCCTAATCAAAAATAGCTTGGAGGAGAAGGGTTAGTTTTGCTTACACTTCCAGGTCAGAGTCCATTAATGTGGGAATCAATGAAAGAACTCAAACAGGAACTAAAGCAGAAATCATAGAGAAATGCTGCTTACTGGCCTGCTCTGTGGCTCCTGCTCAGCTGCCTTTGTGCTATAGGCCAAACCCCCCTGTCTAAGGATGACACCACCCACATTGGGCTGGACCTTCCCACATCAATCACTGATCAAGACAGTCTTTCACAGACCTGGCTGTAGACTGTTGTGATGGAAGCAGTCCTTCAATTGAGGGTCCCTTCCCAAGGTGTATTCTGGGTTGTATCGAGCTGACAATGAAAATAACCTGCATGAGATCTTCATGTCTCAGAGGAAAACTGGATGTTTTTAGAGTGGCTTGCATTTCTTTTCCAAATATTGTCTCTCTAATCATTTGATTGAAAGTTACAGTTTTCTTCCTTCTGTCTTTAGCTACCCATCCACTACCATATATCACCCTTGACTCCTTTACATGGCACTATTTTTAGTAGAACTACTGCTTCTTCATTTACTATATATTTATGTTTTTCTTCCTTTCTTTCTCCAATAGAAACTCCTGGGAGTAAATGTTTTTTGTATTCACTGTCAAACGTTGAGTTATTATACAGTGAAATACAAAATGTAGTCATATAGTACATACTCATCATTTTTCAGCTAATGAGTTAGTAAAATGTTAAGAGCATCATGGATTGAAGAGGAAAATGGGCCAGTTAAGGATTAAAACTTACTTTTACAGTTTTAGTAAAAGGAACACATTCCTCACACTTAAGTGAGAAAATTACCAAGAATCTCTCTACTTTATGATTCATTTACGAGAGTTTTATACAGAATTCCTTGTTGTTAAGCCTATACTCGGCATCTTCCTGTCTTGTGACTTTGGGGTAGATGAAGTTTGGACTTCCAGTGTTCTCTCATCTCTAGTGCATTTTGTGCACTAGAGAAAGAAGATTAATTCCCACATAACTCCTTTCTTTTCCTGGCCTCATAAAGTTATTTAGCTCAGAAAGAAGACAAGAATCTCCCTTGCTTGATATATAAAGTTCATCTGACTCTTAAACGAAGTATCACTTCGTGAAGGTGTTTGTAGGTGTTAAAACACTGCACACATGTAGAAAATTGCCACAGTAGTCACAGTCCTTGTACAGAAACCTTCTGGAGCAAGCTCAGATGGAGAAACACAGCAACCCTGCAGGTGGCATTTCCTATGTGCTACCTAGTGGTGGGTACCACGAAGAAAGCAGGGTGCATGTTGGGTGACATGCACAGGTAGAATAGAGAAACATGCCCCATGGAGCTCTTCTGACTGAGTGTGTTTCTTTCCAGCAGTTTTTTCCTACTCGGGTATTTCTTTGGCTCAGGCTTTCTATGTGCAGCACACAGCTGAGTATTAGATCCTTGATTAAGGAGGGTAACAACTCTCAAATCTCAGCAACCCAGCAGCATCCCAGCACCAGCCTAGCAGTTAGAAGTTATCTTCCCTTAACAGCTCCTTTGAAGGGAGTCTCAATCCACAGAGGATACCTGCCTTTTGCTTTGTCTGTGTTTCCCTAAATGGAGAGTAATCAGAAGAGGAACACGAGGCTCTAAAAGCTCACCCAAACCCAATAAAAAAAACCTATGCATCAACTTTTCAAATATAGACTTGTTGCCTGGCATGTTGCAAAACCTTTAGCCTGGCAACCCTGAGTCATGATTTTCCCAGTCTGTCCTCTATCATCTCTTTAACATCTTACATAATTTTCACTCCTATTTAAGATCAGCCCATGCAGACTTAGCAGGGGAAGATTCTAATGTGTCAGAAGGTCCCCCATGCTTCTCTCGGACTTGTAGCCCATCCTAGCCTCCAGTTTACTGTGCAAGAATAAGTCTCCTAGAGATCTAACCCATGGTGAGAGGCTGCCATAGAGACAGCATTTTAGACTAAAGAGGCCAGAACCAGCAGCAGGTTTCCAACAGCACAGGGCTTAGTGTTTCCTTACATGTGTACATGTACACACAGCTGTACAGCCTGGGGATCCTCATCGAGAACAGATGTCACTACCCCACGGTGCCAGCCACGTGGCACACATGGCATTTTCTTTATTTCAACTGCTGGCAACTATGGTTTTTCTTTCTCCCTCCCTCCACCCTCTCTGCCCCACCCTCTTTCTCCACTCCCTACCTCTCACTACATTTATAAAATCTCCCCTGATTCATATTGGGCCAGACTTGTGCTTTTATAGTTGTTGTTGTTGTTATTGTAAACATCCAATGCTTCCAATGCTGGAAAAAAATCAAAAAGAAAAAGAGAAAGGAACCGCAACAATTCCCAAAGAAAACATGTTCTAACCCAGGAATGTACAATGCTTCATGCATGAGAATGATCTCTCCACCTCTCTAAGTTTAGCTACAGAAATCAGGGCTCCAAATTCCAACACACATACCAAAGATTTTTTTCTGCCTTTTTTTTTTTTTTGTATGAACCTCATACCATCTTACAATGTCCAAGTTTTTGTTCTGCCTCTCAATGGCTAAGATTTGCAGTATAGAACATCCTTCTTTCTGTGGTAACAAAACTATGGTCACCCATTCAAAAGCATTTATTTCTTTCCCCAAAGTGATATTTTTATGAGTGTACATTATGTGCTGAGATAGCCAAAGAGACCTACAATTTCTCAGCACAATGTATCCAACAGAGATTTTGAAAATAAGATTGCTACACAAGGGCTAATAACACAAAGAGATGAGATAAGATGTGTGAGAATGCAGAGAATAAATCATTCAGTATTTGATGAAGGTCTTCCAGACAAAGGCCGCTTGAAATGGATCTGAAGGATACATTGGAATTCAAAGAGATGACCGGAAATGACACATAACCATTTTCTGTTAAAAAGTCGCATGGCAAGTAATTCACTATTATCTGTGTCTTCGTCACAAAATGCCATTCTTGTTTATGCCCCTGGAGGTTGAATAATGTAACTTTGCCTTATGTCTCTTCCCCAGGGAACCAGGTGTTAGGGCTTCAGGCTCAGCAGCTACCTTCATAATATGAAATGTCTCGGGAAGGAAAGAGGGTGCTGCTGACCCAGTTAAAACATTTTGCTGAGTGCATTGTGTCGCATGCATTCATCTTCTCATGGTTTGAATAAATCATATGCCTAGGCCGAAAGAGAAGAGTTAGACTATGAACTAGAACTATGGAGTCATGACAAAGACAAGGAAAATTGCAAGAACCACAGTCTGTCTTTACTGTCAAAACCATTGATTGTAGTTTTCCACACAATGCATTTCATCCCAAGACAAAGCAGAAACTGACCATCAGGTTTGAATTCTGAACCTGAAATTTATAGCAGGTTGTGATGTAACTTTTCTTAATCTGAGTGCCACATAGTAAAATCACAGACTCTCTACATCTCACTCAGTCTGGGCACAAAGTGTAGCAGAAAAGAGACAAATGCAATAAACATTCCCATTCAAGGGGAGTAATGAGACTCATATAAAAGTCATTGATCCATAGCAGTTACAAAAGGCCTGTGCTGTGTGAGCAGGGATGGCTCCTTTGGTAGTAACTTGTGATCCTTCCCTGGTGTAGCATCCAGTGGATGTGGATCATTCTTCATGGTTCTTGGCTCGAGCCACGGCTGTCATGGAAGCCCCTCCCTTCCCTTTATCCTCTTTGGTCACATAAAGGGAACATTAAAGAACATTTCTTTGGGGAAATCTGAGCCACTTTTTCAATCTGCTTTCTCTGGGTAGAATTCAACCAGGCCATAGTTCCTTTCCAAGTTCTCCATAGGTAAGGCTCCTTTCTTCATCCACACTGATGGTCATTTTTGACACTACATTTCTTACATGCTTTATGGTTTTTGTACATATTTAAATCTGGTCAGATTTGTATGCTAAGAGCAGAACTCTCAAGTTTTTCAAACTCCTGACCATCTCTCTAGGCGCATTCTGAGCTAATGTGGCTTCAGATAGTGTCATTTCTAGGAGTCATTTTGTTAATTGCAATGATCTCCTACATGGCACTTTAACCTGATTAAAGGCTGTAATAATTGTCGTAATGGTCCACCTTTGATTTGCATTTCCCCATGTGTTGTCTGACTTTCAGTCTTGGATGGCCTTAGTAAACCATTGCAGTTGATCATCCACACTCATGAGCTTCACAATCTGGATCCAACTAACTGCATAGAAAATACTCCACAAAATATTTCATCTGTATTAGCATGGGCAGGCTCTTTTCTTGTCATGGCTCACTAAATAATACAACTAAAGCATAACAACTACTTATAGAACACTTGTATTTTATTAGGAATTGTAAATAAAACAGTGATTATTTAATGTATGCAAGAAAATGTGCAGGTGGGAAAATACCACATTATTTACCAGAGAGAATTGAGTATCTGCAACACTAGTTACTATAGGCTTCCTAGAGCCCACACCAATTACGAGTAGTATCATAATTGGTTTTAGTTGGAAAAACAGAAAGCCCTAGCTCCTACCTCTTCCGTTGGCGATGTGTGCTTTTTGTTGCTCTACTTATTTTGAACATTCAATTAAGACAGGTTCCAGAAGGTAAGAGGCATGGATAATCTTCTATAGTTGCAGTTGAATTTAATATTAATTTTGATAAATGTTAACATTCACTTTTGTCTAAGTAATATCCATTTTAGTCAGCTGTTCTTGTCAATCTTTGGTAAATTTCCCTATTTAATAAATGTGGAATATTGGGGTTCTGAACTGGAATTAGTATTTTAGTTTTAGATTACAAAAACCTGATAGTAAAGGGTGTCTGCATGAAACCTGAACCAACACAGATGAAGCCTACCCTCCTCCCGTGTACTCTCCCCCGCTGTTGGGATGTTTAAGGGTTTCATCTCTATTGCTCATTCCCCAAGTGACCTTGGGGCATGGCCTTTGTTTTGTTTTTCCCATCAGTGGAATATGGATGATCACATTAATCTGCCTGACCAGGTGATATGAGGACTAATTAAAAACAGGGTTAGATTCCACCAAAGTCTTCTACTGCAGGAAATGTTAAACTTGGTGATGCATGTCTGAAATGCTACTTGATTTTTGAGAACGATCTCTGTCATTGGAGCCCCCTGTGACCTTGAGGACTCTGTAGCTAAAATGTGAGTTCCTACAGCCTTCCTGTGTTGTTCACCTCTCATCTGCTCTGGTATCATAAACTCTGTGCCCATCCTGATGGCCAGGCCTGTCCAGACAAACTTGGAACTGACTAGCAAAAAGTACAGATCTTTTTACTTCTGAGACTTACTTTCTATATGTCTTCTTTTTTCTCTCTCTCCCTCTCTCTGTGATATGTGTGTGTGTGTGTGTGTGTGTGTGTGTGTGTGTGTGTGTGTGATATGTCTAGCCACATGTGACTATGCATGGAGGCCATAGAAAGTGTCAGCATCTTGCTCTTTCATTCTCCACCTCATTTCTTTGAAACAGTATTTCTCATTGAACATAAACTACCTGTCTTAAAGCTGCTATAGGGAGCCATTACAAATACCACCATGCCCCAGCCATCCTCCTGCCTCTGCACCTCAAAGAACTAGAGTTATAAGCTCTTATGACCATACCTTGGTTTCCACATGAGTGCTTTCAAGTTCTTATGCCCATGCAGCAAGAATTTTTAGCTTTGGAACCATCTTTCCCATATCCTCCTTTTATACCTCTTCATGTGTCCTCCTTTTAGAGAGAAGTGCTAGAAATATGGAAGGACTAATAAATTAGAAAATACTTTAATAAGTGACTAAATAATGTTTTAGTTCATGGTTTCTCTCTCTCTAACACACACACACACACACACACACACACACACACGAGTAAGCTAACAGAGTTTTCAATTTTTCAATGGATCATTAGCTCCACTGGGTTATTCTAATGTTATGTTTGTTCTTATTTCTTTTGTAAATATTTATTGCTCAGTAGAAATTATCTCATATTTTATTTAGTTGCAGATCCCTTAGAGTCTTTGGTCCCCAGAGGATCAGCTAGTTTCTAGTGGTGGAGTACATACAGATCTTCTGGTTGGATGATGAGGGTCTTCAGAGAGGTCAGTGCAGCACAGAGTTGGGCATAGGAGAGGAAATAATGAGTGGCTGGATAAACTCTGACACACTGCAGCTGAACCTCCACACCCAACAGTACGGGGAGCAGGCTATGTAACTATTTCAGACTTTATTGAGGTAACTTGCTACTATTGAGACCATATTCTATATTGTTGGTTTATTGTACTTTTGCCAATGTATGTTGTAGTATGAAGTTTCTGATCCATCAGAAACTCTCAAATACCCAGACACCACTTCCTAAAAAATTGACTCTGGGGCTCAGTATAGTAACTACTGGGCCAGTAGTTCAAGCTTATTACTTCCTAGATCTTATACATAAATTAACCCATAATTCTTACCTTGTTTAGCCATGCCAATTGGTGTCTTTTTTCAATGCAACATTCTCATCTTGCTTCCTCTACATCTGGCTGGCATCTGCTTATCTGCCTCTCCTCTTCCCAGAGTTCTCCTAGTCTAATCATCTCTTCTATACTTCCTGCCTGGCTACTGATCAATTAGCATTTTATTAAACCAATATGAGTGGCAAATCTTTACAGTACAAGAGCAATGTCCCACAGCAGTAACTGGAAAGATCCTTGGATTACAAATGTAGGGAGATAGAAAGAGTAATAAGCTGTCTAGAAGCCACCCCAGGGGGTGGGTGACTGTTCTCTACTTTAACAGACAGGGAATTAACTATCAGGATTCAGTTTCTAGAATTCAGTTTCTGTGCTCAGGAAATAACAACAAAGAAAGTGGTGCTCGTTCCAAGCTGTACAATAATAACATTACTGATTGCATTGCATGTCAGTTGCAATGATAAAAAATTATTACTATTTTTTAGCCATTACTGTTTTATGAATGAGGAAATGGGTGGCTAATCATGAAGTTAGCTTCCCAATGCTCCAGAGCTAGCAAATGTAGATCTAACAAGTGAGCTCATTCTTTTTGTAAGAAAATTTTTTATGTATTTTTATACCAACTATAGATTCCCCCTTCATCCCTCCTCCTCCTCCCACACTCCCAGCCTCTCCCTCCTTGTCCTGCCCCCATTCCTTCCTCCAAAGGGTAATTTCTCCCATGGGGAGTCTGCAAAACCTGGCACATTCAGTTGAGGCAGGTCCAGGACCCTCTGCCCTGCATCAAGGCTGTGTAAGGTGTCTCACCATAGGTAATGAGCTCCAAAAAGCCAGCATATGATTCCTGATTCCACTGCCAGGGGCCCCTTAAACAGATCAAGCTACACAACTGTCTCCCACATGCAGAGGGCCTAGTCTGGGCCAGTGCAGGCTCTATAGCTGTCTAAAGTTTGTGAGTTCCCACTAGCTTACTAGTTTTATTTAATTGTCTCTGTAGAGTTCTCCATCATGATCTTGACCCCCCCTGAGAGTCAAGAACTCATTCTTATTCTAATGTAAACAGGTTAAAAAGATTAAAACCAGAGAAACAAATACATAACATAAAGTAGGCAGGAGAAAGGAACCAAGAGGTGAGTGTGGGGTGCTGCCCACCACCTGTTAGGTCAGCTCCCCAGTCTTTACCGAGGGAGCTCTAAAGTCAGGGAAGACCAGACAGGGGAGGTATACTAAGGGACTCTGCCTAGCAGTGCTCAGAGACTAAAAAGGCATAAAGTAAAGCAGATGGAATTGATCAGTGGATGAGTGGATAAGATACACAAACAAGCATCCCGTAGATAACGAGAATGTAAACAAGACACTTTCACAAAGAATAGGTTCCATATGGGTGAAAGTGAAATGGGATAGACAGACCAATTAACAGAGAACAGAACAGCCGCCTGACAACCCACGATGGCGTGACAGGTTGAGGAGGAGAACCACAATAATCAGCCACACAAATTGAATTGTTCAGAGACACAAGAACTTAAAAACTAGACCGAGCTAAAAGAAACAGAAGTGTTGGCAAGAAAACATTCTAGAATAAACATGACCCATCCCTCTTGCCGTTCCTTAAACTCAACTGGACCTGGATATTCCCCGGAGTCATAAAGCAGTTGTGTAGAAAGCCTGGCAAAGATGAGACTGAACAGAAAGTGTTCTGGGCCCCTCTGGACCCTTGTTTACACGGGAAAGTAACATGTATACAGCTTCTCATTGTCAGTGAGGACAGGCTTGGCTGCCTGATTGTGCTGAGTCCCATGACTCAGGCCCTGGAGGGTGGCAAGGAGGATTCCTTCTAGCTGGGCTTTCAGTGAGTAAACTGTTTAAGAAAAACATATCATGATTCAAATAGTCAGAATGATATAAACCTTTATCTCCACCAATCTGCCCCTCACATCTAAGCACTCAGCGATTACTGGCAATCTCCCTCCATCACACCGCTTCTGCTTGGCTTTATCTCTTGGTTCTGTCCTTCCCAGCTGAGGCTGCTTGAGCCGAAATTATCCCAGCTTCCTGTAGCCTGGTCCTCTCCCAAACACTCTCCGTATTGTCCTCAGATCCACCCTATAAAGTATAGCCTTTGTCATGTCCTTCTGCTCAAAAACCCTTCAGTTATTCCCTATTGTCTTCAGGATATGGACCAAATTCCTCTGGATAGAGATTTTGACATAGTTCCAAACTTGGATCATTAATTCTTGAAGCAGAAAACCACAGATACATCTTTTCTTTTCTTTTTTATTTTTTTCCATCTCAAATCTTGGCAGATCTTTAGTTTTCCTACTGGGATTATTCTCTTTAATTTTCTGCTCAAGTCTTATTCTTCAAAGATTAAGTCTAAACCCATACACTCCATAAAAGCCTTTCTAAATACACTATCTCCCACTTTTTTTAATGTTGAAGCTCTTGTTAGCATTGTTACTAATTACTCATGGAATTCCCTTATTTGCTTCTAATATAGGACACATATAAAATATATATACATGTAAATGTATCAGGATTCTAGCTCTGAGGCTCATACTTGGCTCATAACAAATATTTTGGCATTTAATATCCTTTTAAAGTTGAAAATTTATTTTTATATTTGTATTTATGTTTATTTGAGTGTACCTACATGTCTTTACATGTACTCTGTGTGCGCATTGTCCAAAGAGACTAGAAGAGGGCATCTGTTGTATCATATATGTGTACCATAGATGTGTTTGTGTATGTGAGTACATGCACTTATATATACACATTATTTACTTTTGCACATATAGCATATATTCAAAAGAGAGAAAATAAGCTTTGTGGTTTCTGGTTCACACCTAGAAAATCTCAGAGAAAGCTAAGTGGAGCTCCATTCAGGGTGAACCACTGCCTTGACAAGTTCTGCTCACCTACTGTGGTCTTCTCAAATACTTCTCATCTTGAGAGTCTCAACTTTTCCCTGTAAACTTTTCTTTGTAGGCTTAACTGCTGAGGGAGAGAAGGAGAGGAAGGAGTTGAGGAGGGACAGAGGAGAAGAAGAACAGAATGAGAGAATGATGGGGAATAAAAAAAATAAGACACTCAGCAAACAGCAGGAGGGCCAAGAATAATATTTAATCCAAACAATGAATATTGTCATTTCCTCCCACAGTCTGCATTCCCAGTCATCTTCCAGGGGCCAACTTGGGGAGCCAAGAAATGCCGAGCTGCCTGGCATGTGTGTGTGTGTGTGTGGTAGGGGGCAGGGATGATCACCCGTGTTAGAGCTGTGGTGGAACGTTCTGGGGGCCAGCTCAGCCTGCCTCTACCTCCCATGAGCTGAAGGCTGTCCAAGGAGCCAGAAGCCAAAGACAGAGAGAGGAATAAGCTCCAGGGCTACACTGAACCCCAGCAGATGGACCAGACCCCTCTAGGCCTGAGTGTCCAAGGTCACTGCTGTACTTTCCTTTCTCATCTCATCCCAGACCTGCTTCTTTTAATTTCCTGTCTCACCTTCCACAAGAATGTAAGCTCCCAAAGCTTGCACACTGAGTGCTGATGTTCCATTCATAGAGGGAGTGATCTGGCAGGGCAGCTGATGAGGAGTTGCTGCACAGAGGAGCAACTGAGAGTGGATCCACCTACTGAGATAACCAAGAAAGGGCACTCAAAGGTCCCATCCACTCAGCACGATGCTCGGAATGACCTGAAATTCTGCTGTTTTCTCTGAGTCATTTAGTCTGTTGTCTTAAAGAGTTATTGTGAGCAAGCCTATCCTGGAAGGTTACATAAGGCACTGTGATAGCCTTTCTTCCTAGCCCCCGGCCACCTCTTCATGGCCCCTGCCATTTAACTGGAAGAAAATCCTCAAAGCATATAAAGTATCTGTATCCAAACACATCAATTTTGACTCCACACAGTTCCCTTCTCCATGCAAGGTGATCCAGCCTTGGTGGCTCTTGCCTACCTCAAGGCAGGAATGGATGAGGTGACAGAAATATAGAGTTAAGGGTGGGGAAGGCAGGAAAGCCATGGAGGATTCAGTCAAGGGACACATATATCTGTGCCAGGAAATCACTTATTGAGCTGCACCTGCCCTCAAGGTACAGACAAAGCTATACATCCCTCAGTAAAGTGCTGTGCAAGCTACAGCACTCCTGCAAACTTTTTTTTTGTGATTAACAGTTTTAGTTGCTTCTTTTTTTATGTAAAAAGTTTAATTTCCATTTTTACCTCTGCTACCACTCCCTTTCCTCCTCTCAGTCCTCCCTCAGCCTCCTCATCACATCCTCCCACCCATTCCCCAAGAAGGGCAAGAAGTCCCACAGTGTGTCCGTTCAGTCTGGCATATCCAGCTGAGGTAGGTCCAAGTCCCTCATCCCAGTAATAAGGCTGGGTTAGGTCTTCCTCTGTAGGGAATGGGCTCCAAGATGACTGTCAAATGGTGTGAGCAGTTTGTGGAGCCTCTGCAAACTTTTCATCTACCTTTCTTTTGAGAGTCATGATAGTGGCTATGTGGGTGTGTGGGTGGCCCTCTTCCCATGTAGAGGACAAAATGTTCTGTAACACCTATGTATCACCAAACCATGTGACATCCACTTGCAGACTCTGGGAGTACTGAATTCTCTCCTCCAGCTAACTTTATACCACTTCCCCACCCCCCACCATCATGTGAAATTACTCCTTGGATCATCTAAGCAGCCGAACCCAATTTCATGTCCTCTGAACAATAAAAAATAACACAACATTTTTTTCCCTTCAGGCCCTTTTATCTGGTTGAGCTGATCCCATCTAACACACTAGTCTAGATTTCTATAAGTTACACCCTGAAATCCGGATGCTCACCAACCATGTTTTCCATTCTTGATGTACACAATATCTCAAATGATGTTTGGAAATAGTAGGTGTCAAGCAGTAGGCCTTACATGGGTCAAGAGTACTTACGTTAGTGATACAACCCAAGTCTGAGGCCAGAGTTCCACAAAAATAAATACTAAAAGGGGCCTGGAAGAGCTGTTCCTACTGATTTTTCTTTTTTCCACAACTGGGGTGAAGTGGAAAGCAAGCTCTTCCGGTAGTCTTTGCTGCACAGGAGTTGGCTTCCTTCTTGGCGAAAGCAATGATGTAGAAGCTGTTTGTTCAGGGACTTCTCAGTCCCCTCCTGAGATCCTTGAAGGCTACTGCCTCAACGTCAGAAGTGCAGACCTTGAACCCAGAAGAATCCAGCTCTATGGGGGGGCGGTCCCACAAGTGGGGTACTTCTGTGTTACTCCCCTCTCTGATATTTATCTTTCTTCCTCCTCCTGAGTTTTGGGGATCAAACTAAAAGCTTCTATCATGCTAGGTGTTCCACCAATGTCCAGTGTAGCAGCATACACCTATCAGATTAAGTCTATGTTTAATGAATGTTGAGAGGTACTCTTTTTTTAGAATTGCCTTTATGAACCAAGGGGTTGGGCAGTTGTTTTCTTCTCTCCAAGCCTTCCCTTCCAATGAAGGCTGTCTTTTCTCCATTTTGTTCCTTGTATCTCAAGGCATTCATTCTTCCTGTCGGAGAAGAGGAGCCTGTGATGACTGGGATACCTAGGCTACCTCTATGCTTTGAGAAGTTTCAGAGCCCAGGCAGACTTTCCTCTTTTGGTTTTACATATTATGTACTCATTTCCCATTTACTTGACCCTCACCCCCTCACAACCCAGATCCTTCTGTGTGTAATGAAGGAGTGGGCGGTAGACTGTCAAAGACAGGAACAACTGTAGTTTGTCCTAGTGGTGCTGATAGCAGAATCTTGAGGTTTTGCTTACAAGGACCTTGACGCAGAAAACTCATTCACTAGCCTCTGAGGCCTACGGTAGTGGTAGCCTCTCTTGCTTTCAGGAAACTGAGCTGCTGAGTGTTTGCTGTGGGTCAAGCACTGTCTTAATCATTGTAGCTCCATCCGTTCATCTACTATATACAGTAATCTGTGAGGTGGGCATGGGCATTCTGTGTACAAACATGGGTGCTATTGCTTATAGCAAACTGACTTGTGACAAATGTAGCAGAGGTGGAGGGAGGGTGGGGTGGGGGCTTAGGGGTGGGTGGTGAGCAAGGCAGGACTTCAAGCAAGCATTTATGGAACATGCCGTCTGTGTTCTTAGTCCTCATGAAGGATCCATAGTCTTTATGTTTCCTGAGACAGGAGCGCTAAAGCACTAGGCCCTTTGAAGGACATGAAATATTACAGAGAAGGAGTCATGTGACTTCATTTTGCTTGCATTTCTTCTATTTTCATTTATTTTAACTACTTTTCTCAATGGATATTGATTTCTTAGGCACTTATCAGTTGGTCTGTATATTATGAGTCAGGTATAAATAAACAGATTATACTAAGGTTTTCCTTCACTCCTTGTAAAAGGGCACACTTACCTCTCTGCACAAGAAGTTTGAGGTTCTACACAGAATCCATAAAGCTATACATGAACCATCGATACATTGTAGACTACAAGACTAGACCCCATTCTAAGCATGATGGCACAGACCTGTCATCCTAGTCCTTGGAATGGCTGAGTAGGGCTACTAAGTGAGTTCAAGTACACCATTAAACACTATCAAGGCCATCAGAAAAAAAGGGGCAGTGGATATAGTTCAGTGGTAGAGTGGTTTCCTAGCATGTGGAAAGCCCTAGATCCACTCCCCAGTTCTGAAAAGACTACAGACTGAAATGACTTGAACCTATGTCAGTGTCCCTCTGGTAGCCAACAAAATGTGTATGTTTGTGACTTTCTTCGAACTGCTTATGGCTTATTGACTACAGATTTGAGCCCTGGCCTTTAAGGTGATGCCCCTTTAAGCTGAAAACCCAGCAGGTTCTGGGAATCTTAGTTATTTGTGAATTCAGCAAAAGCTTGGGTTTGAGTTATGAAGACTGCAGAGCTAATAAGCAGAACCAAGCCCTCGTCTTCCAAGTAAGCCACATGACCTCTGTAATGCTAGTGTATGGCTGTGCTATTCTTTATAGTCCTCATGAGCATTTGTATCAAAACTCCAGCAGTGTCAGTGACTCCTCCACACTGCAAAGAGCTGCCATCTAGTCCCCTATTCCTACCCCAGCTTGATTACTTATTTACAGTCACTCCTAAGATGTTCATGATTAACCATCTTTCTTTTCTAGTTTTCATTTTCTTTCTCTTTTGCTCCTTGGAGATTTTTTTCTTCCTTTCTTAAAATCTTAGCTATGAAACAGAGAGAATGTTTTTAATATATTTCTTTAATTTTTGGTTGGTTTTATTTTCTTACATACTTAGGTTTGGCTATGCCACCACATTTCCTTTTCCTCATTCCTATGCCTCACTTACACCTCCCATGCCTTCTAATTGTCCTTTCCATTTTCACTTTTAGATGGTTTATTCAGAGGAAGTTTCCATATTCTGTATTTGATGTCTTACCTGCCGAAAGTGGTCCATATCAAAACTCTAATATGTAATAGAAATATATAGATGTGTGTCAGAGATATATAAGTATGCATATGTAAATAATGTGATTGTTATACAGCAATGTCTACCAAATGTCCTATCAGTGGGGAAATAGGAAAAAAGGGGGGTCATTGAGTATGCAAATACAGTTGGCCTCTCACTTTTAAACACAACAATGATGATACTAATTTATTTCTTGAGAAAGTATTATGTCTAGCCTGAATGAGAGACTGGGAACTAGAAAGGTTATAAGATTCCAAGCCTTTGCCCAAACATTCGGAGTGTGAAGTTTATGATGTATATGCATAAAACATGTCACAGTAGCTCTAACACAGGAAGAACTGTGGACTCAGAAAGCCACAAAAGACATTCCAGGGGAAGATGTATCTAAAAATACCTAAGATATTCATTTTAATATCACATTTCCAAGAGTTATAACCCCATAACTATGGCATGCCTACAATCTCTTCTCACACCAATGGATAAGTGTTGGAAGAAAAGAATATTTTTTTGCCTCATTGCCTCTGATGACTACAGTGTACACCAAACTGCCTAGATTAAGCACCATGAAGCCCAGAATGCAATGCTTCTGTTGATATGATTGAAACACACTAGTGCATCCTCCTGGGGATAACCATCTTCAGGAAAAAATGGGTCCAACAAGCCTCAAGTCTCAGGGAAACTAAAGTGCTACAGTACTTATTTGTGATAAACCTTAGTCTACACAGATTAGAATCAAAAGAGAGTCAAGGACACAGGAACCCATGGGAACTTACATATATGACCCTTTCTTCCTCTCTGCGCTGGACTACTCCATTTATTTTAGGTCATTGCATACCTCAGTTCCTTTTGGAGAGACACTAAAGGAAACAGATTTTTTTATTGCGTTAAATTAAAAGATGATAAAATGATCTGAGAGTGAAAGAGAGAGATCATCCAATCCGGAACCATAAAATCCAGCCTCTGTTCCTAGAATTTTTAGAAACTAGCCATGAAAATAAAGCAGTTCACAAGTGTATGCATGACCATGTATATGTGTATATTTGCATGTGGAGGCTATCAATTAATGTTCAATGTCTTCCTCAATCACTCTCTGACTGTTTTTTGAGATATGGTCTCTCACTGAGCCAGAAACTCCTTAATTCAAGTAGACTGGTTGAGCAAAATCCTCCATATCCTTCTGTCTCCATCTCTTCAGTACTGGAATTATGCTGTGAGACTCCATTTAGCTTTTCCTGCAGATGCTGATAACCAAACTCAGGTCCTTTGGTTGCCCATCGAGTACATTACATCTCTCCAGACCACAGTTCATTATTTAAGGCCCCATTTCATTTGTAAAGTTCATATCTTACACTAAATAGTCTTTAAGCCTACATCTATCTATTCTTAAGATTTCCTGTTTCTACAGTCCTTATTAAAAAATGAAACAAAACTAAAAATCTTTTTGCCATTCCTTCCAGTGTGTACCCAACAGTGGAGTTGTTAGATTATGTTAGTTACAGGAACCTCATACTATTTTCTATGACTCCATTAATTCCTATTCTCACCCTTGGTCTTCATCATTGCCAATATTTGTGACTGATTATCTTATTGGTGAGCAAGTAAAGTTCTGGCAATATACACCCATGAAAGGAATCAATGGCCTCCCGAGTTTTGTCTGCAACATTTTTAGGTGAATTTAGGTGTAATGGATTTCCCCATTTTATATTCTTTAAAATTTTTGCATGTAAAACCTATAGATACAGTGGACATAGATGAGGTGTCTTGATCTGTTTGTGCTGCTAAAAGAGACCACTTAAATCTGGATGATTTCCAATGAGTATAAACCCATGCTTCTGTTTTTGGAGTCTAGGGCATCTAACGTCAAATTATCTAATGGTAAAAGGTAGGGCATGGGTGAAGGAAGGAAGGAGACAGGGTGGTTAAGGGAAGGGAAAGAAGCCAAGCCATTTTCCCCTTTTACAAGGAACTCTCTGCTGAGATCCTAGCAGTACCCATTTGTGAGGACAGCTCTGTCATGGCTCAGTTCCATCTTAAAAGTCTCACAACTTAATACTGTCTCCATCACAATTTTATTGTAACATGAGCTGGAAACACACAAGCACTGAAACTGCATAGCACAAGGTGAGGCAGAGAATGAAGACAGGCAGGATGTCATCTTTGCTGAAGAGCAAGGTCATGGGGCTGCTTGGTCCACAGATGCGTCTACTGTGTGGAACTTAGTGTGGATGTTTTACCGTAGTATCTCTAGGAAGAAGCTGCTTTGGAGTCTAGACACATCCCAATGAATATGAGCAAATGGATGGGCTCTTATTTCTTATCTGAGTAATAGGAAAGCTTGTTTAGAAATGACACAGGCAGAGACAAGAGTGCTTGGCATCAGGCCAAACTTTAATGTCTAGTTCTGGTTTAAATCATCCTTGTAATCAAACAAGAATTTCTTCCCCAAGGTTCCCAGAGGGAGAGTCCCTTCTGGTTAGGATGCCAACCTTTATATTAACAGAGCAGAAGGATGGCGGTTGGAACTGCCTTCCTAGAACATAGTTGTGGTCTTAGGTTCTATTGCAAGCTGCAGAAGAAAACAATTCTTGGTTTTATTCACACATGGGCTGTGTTGTTAGCCTATCAATCAGTTTGTGGGACTCTCTAGAGGGTGGACTCTGTGGCAAGCTGACAAGGCTTCTTCCAATGTTAGTTTTCTTCCCCTTTCATAGTTCTTTTACACTCCCTTCTGTAGAAACATCTAGTCCTCTACTATTGTCCATAGAGGATGTAGCAGAAGCCCCACCACCACCAAATAGATCCTATCATTCCAAATCTAAATCAAGTTGTTTCTCATCCACCTTTTGATGCCAGAACTGGGCTAGCCCATCAGACTGAGACTACTAACAGTGGCCCTCCTCATGAGGGAGGACCATGTTTTCACTACCTCTGTATCAATATATGTTTGTCCCTACACATACAGGCATAGGATATGTCTATATATCTATATGTCACATAGATAGACAGATGACAGATAGATAGATGATAGATAGATAGGTAGATAGATAGATAGATAGATAGATAGAATCCTGCATATATAGGTATAGAATTAAGAATGTTGCCTAGTTAGCTGAGTGACTACAGACAACAGACAGGGCCACCATCTCTGTGGCACAATCTTTTGGGAGAAGACCTTCAAAACAATAAATGTCATTGAACGCTATGGAAATAGCAATGCATCCTGTTACAAGGAGCCTCCTGCAGTAATAGCGCTAATTAAGAAGAAATTATATTTACTTTAGTGAAGCTTCCAAAGCTACACAGACAGAATAGGCAGGTTCTATTTTACATGATCATTGTACTTTCTTGCAATACAATTACCACTAAGAGGGCAGCAAGAAATGCCTTTCTGTAACCATCAGAATGGATAACATAAGGGAATGCATCATAAGAAGAGCCGCTAAGATAGTCTTCAAATTAAGAATTTACTTTAGCTATGATCTACAGGCTTAGATTTATGTTTCAATGATAAATAACAACTGAAAACCACTGTGTCACACACACACACACACACACACACACACACACACACACACACGCATCGATGTGCCAGAGGAAACATATTTAGTAAAGAGATAAATATTCCTGAACACCAAGAAGAGCTAATGTTAATATTTATGGCTTTGTGATGTATAAGTAGCTGCATTTTATAGATTTTCTTTGTCCACATGGTTAAAATGAGTATCAAAAAGTGACCTCTATAAAATGAGCTGTGAGGTTTTTTTTTTTTTTTTTTTTAAATACACTTACAGGGAACATCTTATGATATAAATGATGTATACATATGGGTGGGGAAATGTACCCTTATACACAGGACCAAAACCATTCTAGCACTTTCTCTTGGGTAGCAGACTTAAGAGAGGGGTGGTGTACTGAGTCTAACATCGTCAACTGTTTTAACAATAACCGACTCTATATCCTGTCTTTGAGTGCTTTCAAACTTTGGATCAATTGTCCTTTTAGCTTTAGATTCAAACTGTCAGTTTTCCCAGTCACATGTTATCATAGGAGACTCTTTGTTGAGGGTGGAGTGGTTGGAATGTTAGGAGAGAAACAATTAATTCTAATAACTATATAGTATATGAAACCCTTGAGTCTTTTCAAAATTTCTCTATATTTCTACCTCTTTTTAGAAATTCCGTCTACTCCACATGACCCTTTAGGAGTAAAAAATCAAGGAGCTTTTAGAAATCATTTAGGGATCATTGCAAAGAAAGTCCAGTGAGGTCTAGAGAAGGTCCCTAGGCTGTAACTTCTTTATCTTGGATTTGCCTATGTTCTTGACATGAGAAGCCATCTATGAAAAAGATGTTACAAAATACAATTACCTAGGATTTTTTCCTAAAGCCATTTGAAAATACAGACTGGAGCTGAGGAAATGGCCCTTATCTTTCAAGCAGAAGGACCTGAGGCTGATCCCAGAAACCATACTAAAAATAAACAAACAAAACAAAAACCAACCTGGGTTTTGTGGTACACAGTTCTAATCCCAGTGCTAGAGAGGCAGAAACAGACAGATCTTTAAGGCCCTCTGGCCTAATATACTTGGTAAGGTTTAGACCTCATCTCAATCTCAAAACAGCAAAAACCAAAAAGGAAACCGTGAAATGACACCTAACGTTTTCTCCTCATCTCTACAAGCAAGCACACACATGTACACATGCACTGATGCACACATAAATACACATATATGTATACACAAAGTATAAGATGTTTTTAAAAGGAAGACATCCTCAGACTTACCATTCCCTCCATTCTGAAGAGCACACTAATATGTGTAAAAGAAGTGAAGAGATCTATGAGATTTTGTAATTATCAAAATAATATAAACAGTAAAAAGAGCCAACCAAGTTTGGCCAATTAATTACTCAAGGCTGCAGGAAGAGTAACAAGTCTTAGTATTGGTTGTGTAAGTAATTATCTGAGCACTTGAAGAGGAAGAGGAGACTGAGGACTCTTAAAAGATGGATCTGGTCCCCATGCCTGATCGTATGGCCGTCTCAAACTTGGTGGAGCTAAAATAACTGGCTCTAATATGAAAGACAAATGTTCACCCCTGAATCTTTGAGTTTCTTTTTTTCTTTCCGAGAGGCCTATGTTGCAAACAGAATTCATATCCCTTCCTGCTCTCAGCTGACATTGTTGTACAGCTGTGAGACAGCTGTTAAGATCTACCCTACAAGTGTCATCTTTTCAGTGGTTGGCAAAGGGGCATACATACGGGATGAGATGTTCAAATGACCCCAGGACCCCATAGTATAAATCAAAGCACTGATGTAATGCCTTGGATGAGCTTGTTCTGGATGTAACTCAATTGTTGAACATTATCTCATGGCCATTACTAAACTGAGTGATCTATTTTATCAAGGCATAGTGAACTACGGAATAGTCTTTACAATTGATATTTAAGGAGGGTAAGAGAAAAGAAATGACCTACACATGTAACTGATAGGTGGTCTCAGAACACCAATGTTTTATAATCCAAAGAGCTTGACCATGAGATGTTTTTAAAGGGTTTACATTTAAGCATGAGCTGGAGAGGGTAAGCAAGGGTTGCAATGCAGGCAGGCTGGCTGATAGACTCTCTTGGATGCTGTGTGGTCTACTTCCTTCAAGAGGTAGCTCTCTGGAGAAGCAATGCATTGGTCAGCTGAAGTGTGTTTTAACTGCTTGTTGCTGTTCTTATCACACATTCTCTTTTTGGGTGAAACAGTCCATTAACTCTGGTTTAGTCTGGGCCCATTTCCCATTTTGGTTCCCGTTAACTGACAGCAGTAACAGGAGCGTACAGAAAAAGTTCAACTCTCTCTGCTCAAATGCTCAATCTAGCTGCTGTGCACCAGGTAGCTAGTTGTGCATGTGGAAAGACTGTCCTTAACCTAGGACCACTTTCACCTTGAAAAACATATATGACAACACATATGTCATCACAGAAGCTGAGGAATTCTAAGGCCTCTAAGTGCCAGGCTTATAGAAGGGCATAAAGATTGAAAGAGGTGGTATAAAGGTGACAAAGGATGCCTAGCTCTGCATAATCCTGACTGTGTGATCTGGGAGAGTCTTATCATCTATTAACATTTTTGTTTTTCATGCTGATAAAGCCAACATTGATCAAAACACAAGCTTTAAAAAAATTGTGACCAAAATTAAAATGTGGAAGTATAATATACATACTGTAAAGACTTGTTACTACAAGAAAGCTAAAGTAACTGATAAAGAAGTTTAATGATAGAAATGAACCTTAGACAAGGCCAGAAGCAGGTGCTAAACATGGAATTAATAGTGCCTTGGGCACAATCTATTTTCTCAAGGCTTTTCAACTTCTTGAGAATATATTCCCCACTTTGAGTGCTTAGCTATGGTCTTTTGGGTATTCTGTGAACTGGTTTGGACTATATTAGGGATAAGTTGGGGGAGGGGAAATGGGGCCCATGGAGATACACAAGACACTGACTCCATCTCTTCACAGCCTTTCCAAGCAGATGGTTGGTGTGATACTATCAATAACCGGGCCTATTGCCACTATGATGGGGGAGACTGCTGCTCTTCCACACTATCTTCCAAGAAGGTAAGTGAGAGTACCTGGGATGGGTGGGAAGACTGTGTGAGCCCAGAGTAATGGGCTTGGGCTAGTTCCTTTGCATGGTACAGTCATTAAGAGGGAACTACAATGAGCAGAAAACACTGGAGTTTCTAAAGAGATTAGGCAAAGAGGTGGTGACCCCAGCTTACTGCATTATCAATATAGTCACCCATTGGGACAACAGTGGCCTTTGTTGTTGAAAGTTTCCTGCCAACTTGTCATTGCCCAGACCAAAGAATATCTTCCTTCCCTTGAAGGTTCTAGACTACCAATGAAAAGCTCTCTAGTTATTACTTACCTTTGAATATATCATTGGAATGCACTTATGATGGCTACCTGAACCATTCATTGGACCAGATCTGCAGCATCCCTTTGTCTCCATGATTCTTGGCTCTATTATATTAATAGATAAGCTCCTTATATCGGTGAAACTGAGTGGGCTGGAATTTTATAATGTTATAAGTAAAAATCCAAGTGTTCTAAGGGTATTTGAAGCTAGTTGGCAAACTGAATGAATTGGAGATATGTTGATGTTATTTTCTTCTCTGTATTATCTCCACAATAAAGTCACAATCAGCTATATACAGACTAGAGTACCACATACAATTTCTGCCCCCTCTGATCACTTACTATGTGTCAGAAGCTATGTTCAGCATTTCATATGAGTGAGACAACAGCATTATTCTTAAGGACTCAACACATCACCAACTGATTTGAGCCACACACTATCTCTGAGATAAATAATCAATCTTGAGCTAAGAGAAACAAATCATAAACTTTGGCCCTATGCCGGAAGTCAAGCCAGCTATTTTCTATTCTTACTTGTAAAAATACCTACTCAATGAGTCTGTCTATATAGAGGAAGGTATGGCCACCTAGGAAGAATTTATTTAACTCTCTCTCTCCATTTTATACTCTATAAATCTGAGATTTGTCTATGAATTTTAGTGCTTTTGGCCAGCATACAAAAAACACTGAGATCATAAAGGCACATTATTTCACATCTCTATTAATTACTGCACTAGATTTTATTTCGTATGTCCAAACAATCTCACCCTTCCTCCAATCTAGTTGCACAGTTGCTAAACCCATCCCTTTAGTCTATCTGTACTAATAAGTGACATGTGTGTTTATCTCATTTACTCATGAGTACCCCAAAGGTAGAATATTTGCCACTCTTGTGTCTCCAAAGCACCTATTATCTTTGGTTCTAATTATAGACCCTCAAAAAGAATTGCTTATCTTTTGGAAACACAAGTACGGGGAAAAGGCAAGTTTTTCTGTGCTGTCTCTGAAAAGGATAATTACATAGACATGAGATAACTGTCACACACAATGGGTAGGGAGATGCAATGTCTCACCACCCAAAATGTATATCTTAAGCTCAAGAAAGGAAAAAAAAATCATGCATTTCAATATGCCACAGTTGATTCCACTGCCCCAACAGCACAAAGTGAGCAACGTGAAACATTTAGACATTCTAGTATTCCCGTGTGGCAGCCATTGCTTTGAGTTAAGTCAGTTGTAGTTTGCCTCATAAGGAGATGTGCTAACATTCCTCTTTCTGTCTATGATGATTACAACAGCAACAGAAATAATCACACTGAACATTGTCAGTAATGTTAGGAGTTATTCCAACAATAGTTATCAATGTGCAGCAAGGTATAAATGTGTTATAGTATCCATTTAGGCCACAGACACAGATGTTCTCTGGAGAATGGATCTGATGATTCTCATCTTATAGATGAAAGAAGAGAAGCAAGAAAGATTACCTTAACTAAAATGCCTTGGTATATTATAAGAGGACCCAGCATTAATTACAACTCTATGATGTGAACCTTCATTTCATGCTTCTTCTAGGATCAAGGGATGGATGTTAAAGCCAGTTGAATAGTGTGAAGCTTGGCACAAAAAAAAAAAAAATGGATTATTTCAACTTCCTGTTCATTTCCTTAGGTCATTCCCTTTGCTGTTGACTGTGACCTAGATGAATGCTCCTGTCGAGACCCCAAGGCAGAAGAAAATCAGAAACTCTAGGACCAGAGCCCATCCTTCTCAGCCCTGGTGGCAGACTAAGGAAGAGAGGCTACCACAGCTGGATGCGAAGGACGAATGAACAATAGAGGTCCCTTGTTGGAAGGAGAGCCTTGAACAGAGAGACTCTAAGAAATGCAAGAGAATATTTGTAGGTGTCAATTGATGCATTACATAGCCCAAGTAGGGAAAAGTTATAGGCAAATATTTCTATAAAAATCCCAACTAATTAGAAATAGAAGGAGAAATGTGGCAGACAGGACCCTCTCCTCCATCTGCACTCCACTCTTTTCTCAGATCTCACTGTCTTCCCGACTCTGCACGCTGCCAGTGGCTCAGCCCCACCCAAAGTGTAAAACAATATCAAAATATTAGAAAATAAGCTGCCAGGGACACTCTGTTAATCCCTATTTCAGACGGACTGTCATGTTTCAGGGCTCATCTACTCTAAACTGGTCTATTGCCTTTCTTTTGTGTAGTCTCTCTTAAATAATGAAGTTAGCTATGTCTTTATAAGTATTTAAACATAATTATATAAATATATTATATATTTTGCTGTTTACTAAGCTAAAATTTATTCATCATTCCACACATGCTGCTGTGAAGTTCATGTCCAGATGGATTCTGGAGCTGTGAGGACAGAAAAAAAAAGTTCTTTTACTCTCTTTCTATTGGTGAGGATTAGCGGGTTGGATGGATAGAGGAGATGCTATTCTGGACCCTGGCCTGTCATTGGATCATCATTTTATGACCTGGGAGCGGGGCCTACTGAAAGGAGATAGATTTGGCACACTAAGAGCAAGAGGCATGGAAAGTTACAAATGAGAACCCATTTGTCAGTAGGCTTATTAGAACTAGACAATGGTTTCTAAGTATTGATCAAAAGGAACATACAAACTTCTTCACTTCTCAGAACTCACAGAGATAGTCAGGTCCAGGCTCCTTTCCACTTCTCCATGTGCCTAGTCCAAGTGTAGCTGCCGGGCAGCCAGTCAAAAAGTTTCTATTAGGGCTCATTCTCTGAACACCAGGCTTACAGGAACTTACACCCTCTTCATACTTGGCTGGTTGGTGTCTCTCCTTGTTGGAAGTCCCAAAGTTTGGCCATCATTCACAGCCACATCACCAACTGCGAATTTTCTGAGAAAACAAGAGTCTTTGGGAATTCAGTAGACAAAAGGTAAAGAGATGAAAGATTCCTGAGGGATGGAAGAGCCAGAGGCTGTCACAGGGGTGACAGGTTTGAGGAATAGAGGATTGAATAGAGGAGTAAGTCCCTGTTCCAAGCCTCCAAAGCAGACCCCAGTGATACTTAAATCTTATCTGAGTGGCAACGCATTAAGTTTGTGATCCAGTAAGCAAGCTTGGGAAACATGTGGAGCGAGGGTGACACTCTGTGGGGAGAAAGAAGAATTTCTACTATTTAGGGTCCATTTCGTTGCCTTTGCTATTTCTTGTTAATAGATTACATGGACAACACACAAAACAATCCCATTAACTCTTCTGCTTTCATTCATCTTAGACTCACATTTTTTTCACGCAGCTGATCTCGGTGTGTTCTCTTGCAGCACTATCTGTATCAGACCTAGAAAGAGAGTAAGCAATTAGTTCCCCCTGTTAAACATTGATCTGGTCCTCTTATGGGGGCTCCGAGCTCTGACTCCCTAATTTTTTCTTCAGTGGAAACTGCGATGAGGAGAAACTTGGAACCACTTCTGGTATCTCCCCAGCCTTCCCTTTTGTTCTCCCTGTTCTTTGTTATTAACGAAGCAACTAATCTAGACAAGGAAAAAGGAAACATTATTCACCATTGTCAGCATATCAAGCCCTACTGTACACGTGGAGAGCCATATTCTCTATTGACTGTCAATATGGCAATGGACACATACTTACCTATGGATAAGTGAAATGACAACACCAGAGTCATTGAGAAAGGGAAGAACAGAGGCCATCCAAATTTATTTTTGTCGCCTTTATTCCTAGCTATACGGTAAACAGTTGCTTAAATTCTGTTCGCTGTCTGGGTCACACTTGGTGCCCTCAGTTAGGAGCAACAATTCATATATATTTCTGGATCATGTTGTGTTTTAAAAAGGAAAGAACAATTGAAAAGCTTAGATTCTCCACTAAACACACACACGTACATGTGCTCTAGAAGACTGTTTTCTTAGAGAGACATCCAAATTCTAGGATGCCTTGGACAATCTTGAGAGAGGAGACAGAGACACGGTCATAGTTATCCTGGGCACAACCCAGTGTAGAGAGGCTATGGCCCCCATGAGTACTCATGAGAACACAGTGCTCACCAATGTGTGTCCATGCTCAGTCTCTTTGTTAAGTCCATTAAGGGTAACAGAGAAGACATTTCCATTCCATACTTCATTTTAAGATACTTTGTTCTTTCTTGGCAACGTTCACTCTGCCCTAGGAAAGAAAGACAGCAGTTTCTGTGGTATATAAAAAGCTTCTCAGCCTGGAGGCCACTTAGCCATAATCATCTAGAGACAGCAGCAGTAATCTTGTCTAGACTTTGTCCCCAGGCCCCAGTGTTTGGAGCAACTGGAGTCCCTAATAAAAAAAAAATGATCATACATCCCAGGAACAACTTATTCGTGTCCCCCTGTGATTGTCTGAATTTTCTTTCTCTTACACATCGATAGCATCATCCAGGGCCCTTCACAGAGGCTCCTTTGTCTGTTTCTCTGTTCCAAAGTCCCTTCTTCTTATTCCTACTAACTAGAGTTCTGAGGTCCATATGGCCCAGGGGTGGCTGAATTCAGTGGTTAGCAGACAGCCTTCAATCACAGATACAAGAAAGAGATGAGCAGGGACAATGTGCAGAGCCTGGCAAAGAAAACAGCGAGTAGAGAGTCTCCTTGGTTCTTCTTTCTCTTTCCAGCATCACAAGGCATTAGTCTTGGCACTTCATGTATTCTGTGTGATCACTATTGAGTGTGTCAGTTAGTACCCAAGGGAACAGTTTGGTTGAAACACAGTGAAAAGAGCTGATCTACTGTATTGTGATATAAAACAGCTACAGCCAGTTATTTTATAAGATTATAAAATGTTCATTAAAAAAAATCAGCACACAACATATGAAGTGTGTTTGGTGTCTTATTCTTTGTTTAAATGATTTCATTATTCCCGAGTCACTTTTCATTGGCGTGTATCAGATTCACATTTTCCTTATTGGCTGATCATCCCTTTCCATCACTTGAAAACTATTTGTTATATAAATAGGTTATGAAAGAGAGATAAACACGAAAGCCCACGAGAGGAAAGATGACATTTACAAAGGTAGAGTGTGTGACAGTAATGTCAAGTGCCTTGTGAGCTGTGAAACACTGTTCAAGAATCATTTACATTTCAGAAGTGATAAGCATCACCTCTGGATACTAACAGGAGGTGACCTTTAAAGGATAATTGGCAAAGGTTGCCAGTGATCTGATAGACCGAAGAGGAGGAATGATTTAAGAAAGAGGTGAAAAAGTGGAGATAGTGATGGAAGAACTACCCATTACCAGACATCAGTAAGGCATCCAGCTTAGCCGAAGGTTAGAACTAAATTAATAAATACCAGGCATTTGGGGAAAACAGTCTTATTTAATTCCCATGGGAGAAAAGTCTGAAAATTACATATTCTCACTTCACAGATGAGAGCATGAGCTGCCAGTCTGGAGAAGGAAGTTCTCTCAGCTCATACAACTTAACTAGCTTCAAGTCTGCTTTGGGGGATACTGCGGTGTAAAAAGGAGATACATAGTGATGAATAAGAAGGAGGAGATGCTGAAATGTCAGAGGTATTACCACTACCTCCTGTGACGCTACCATCTCTGAGAGAAAAGGGGAGTTAGGAGAGCAAGTTTGGAAACAAGAATATTAATTTGCTCTTTTTATGAACTTTGCTCGATGGCCACATCGACAATTTAGTTCGAAATTTCACATAAAGCCTGTGTTTAGCAACCTGGAGGAGACTTCTGTGCCTGGGATCGACAGGCTAAATTCTCTGGTCATGCCAGGCACAGCTGTGAAAGCCAGACAGATAGCTTGTCCCACCTCACAGACACTTGGGAAGACATGAAGAAAAGATAGCTGGAAGCGAAAACTTGGATTGTGGGAAAGAGGTTTGTGGTTAGAAATAAGTATTTCATAATAAAAGGAATTATTACCTGGCATTTTCCACAATAACTTGCAAAGTGCCTTTGTGTGATTTTTAGCTTAACCTTGGGTAAGGGGCAAGATCACTTTTGCTTTTATAATTTACAAGTGATGAAATTACATGATGGAAAAATTATTAGTAAATAATAATATAGTACAATAATATTATATAATTATTATACTATATTATCATATAATAATAATATGCATGTATATGAAGCTGTACATTGCAATAGGACTCTAGTTTCTGTTTTGTTTCTTTTTTTTATCTTAAATGTAATGTGAGCTCTGTTATACCATAAGTAACTCAGTAGACCTAAGAGTGAGCCCAGACCCTACCGCCATGGGGAAAGTTCACAGCTTTTCATCTGTTTGTGTTTGAAGGCACTCACTGGGGTTTTTCTAGTCTGTCTTCCCTCCTGCTGCTGTCCTTGTCAAATGGTAGGAAATCCTCCTTGAGTACCCTCCCTGGACCCTTGCCTCATGCCAGGCCCTGAATGTAAGCAGATGCCCTTGAACATGCCAGTTTGGACAGCTGGACAGAAACATCTGGCAGGGTTGCATTCTTCTTAATAGTTTCCCCAGGGAAAGTCCTGGACAGAAATTTTAGAGCTCTGGTTTTCATTGACTGGCAAATTGAAATGGCATAATGAGTCATCAATACGCTGAGAGCCCTGAGCTAAGAAACCTGCTTTCGCACTCAAGCCATGCAGGTAATGAATGGTCTGGAGGTTAGAAAAGGGGAGCAGAATGCTTTACACTGAACCTGGTGTTAGTGTGTGTGTGTGTGTGTGTGTGTGTGTGTGTGTGTGTGTTCATGTGCATATGCACACAGATTCATGTATGTGAGTGTACATATATGTTGGTATACATGTATGCATGTGCACGTGGAGGCCAGAGGATGGCCTGGAGTATTGTTCATCAATCACTATACACCCTTTTCTTTTAAGATGAGTTCTTTCACTGGCCTGGAACTTGCCAGTGGGTTAGGCTACTTTCTGCTCAGTGAGTCCTTGGGATTTATTTCTTTTTCTTCATTTTCCCAGTGCTGGAATCACAAATGTGCACCCCCAATTCTGAAGAACAGATCTCAGGCCTTGGTGTTTGTAAGAGAAGCATTTAAAAGACTGAGTTCTCTTCCCAGACCCTGAATCACATTTATTTTCATATTTTGCTTGGGAGACAGAGAGAGATCAAGGGAGACAGAAAGAGGCAAGGATGAGAGCAAAATTGGGTAGGTAGAGATAAGGGGAGCACCTGGAAAGAGCTGGGGGAGAGGAAAAAATATGATCACAATATATTGTACAAGAAATTAAAGAACGCCACTAATTTCTATACACTGATACTTTTTAAAGGATCGTGTATTGATAGTGATCTGTGCCAGTAAACTTTTCTGCATGTTTCTTGTATATTTCTCCTACACAAAGAAAAGCTTGATTTAGAGAGTAGTATTTATTCTCAAGTCTTTCAAGTTTACATGTGCTCATGAGAATCCAGTCTGGTGATCCATACACTGGTCTGCTTCACTCACTTTCTCACTGGACATCTTTGTTTTTCTGATCCTGCTATTCCATGTTTAGGTAACATTGCTAACCATTAATAGAAACTGGTGTGACAATGGTGGAGTGCATTCTTGGAGAAAAAAGAAAACCTTTAATTCTTATCTGTGAACTGTTTCCAACAAATATTTTAAAACTTCTAAGCTCTGAAAGATAGTTCTGAGGAATTGCAATTTGCTAAAGTTTTTCCAATCAATTTTTTTCTAAGGATAATTTAATATAGTCAAGCATCCTTTTCTTTGTCCTTGTCCACATAAAAGTAATTTATTTGAATACAAATAAAAATAAGGAGTGTTGATATTGTAATCACTACCCACCATGAATCAGCCTGCCCTGCCTGTCTACTAGGTAACCTGTTATTTACATATAACTGCCTTTAAATGTTTATAAACACACAAGTAAAATATTTAAATCTTACAGAAACTCTACCAAAACTAGAAATGCCCTGAAATCACAACTTATATACAGATGAGTATTTTCTAATGGGCAATCCAAATTGTTGGGATGCAAAATGATTGGTGATCAATGAATAGCCATGCAAAACATCCAAGTGGTTCTCACTGGGAAATACTGCTTATATCCTCTTCACCTTAACTGGGATTCTGTCCTTGAGAAGCTGGGGATAAGGATGATTTTCTTTTGTCTTGCAAGGATGGATAGCCTAGCAAACAGTAATTTGAATTCCAGCTCCAACACCCACTAGATAAATATCTAGTTACTGACCCTTTCTGAGCATCAGTTTGCTAACTGCCCAGTATTTTCCCTGTCAGGCAGGCAGGGATTAAGGAGTGTGTATTGAACATGATGAGTGTAGTCTACTGTCTCAGAATTTGGAATGCATAGAAACTCAGGAACCTGGCTCTGTATGGATTCTAAAGACCTTCAAATCTTCAAGCACCCTGTGAGTCTGACATTATAGGACTGCTGGGATATGTGCCATCATTAGTTATATGCTTAGGAGAATGAGAGCATATGGTGACTCCCAAGTAGTTGGACCAGGAGATGTTCTAGCCCACTGATCCAGGGAGAAGCAAATAGGATTTGTAGGGTAATCATAGTAAAGATTAGCACTGAGAAGAAAGAAACAGGCTCAGGAGAAATTCTTAGAAGTTGGAAAACTGTATTTGTAAATGCAAATGGAACCTACCTAGAAGATTGCATTAGTTATGTAAAATGCTAGTAATTTCCTTCAAAAGGCAAGTTTTGAATCATTTAATATATCTATTTTATAAAATAACCCTGTCCAGTGTGGACTTTCAATAAGTTCTATATTTGAGTTGTTCAGTGCATCAGCCACCACACTCATCTTGCTACCATATTTGGTACACCATACATGGTAGTGTATGAAATATGACTAATAAGACAGATGAAATTTATCTTGTACATTACTCTATATAAATCATTTAAATGTGAACAGCTAAATATTTACTGTGCTGGAATAGACAGTTGTAGAATGTTACACATATCACTTCACTTGATTTTTAAAATATTCCTCGTGTGCTAGTTTGTTTCATTTTTGACAAAACTTGCCTTAGTTAAACTTTCTGTTTCAAAGATGAAGCATCATGACAAAAGCAGGTAGGAAACAAAAGGCTTGTTTGGCTGATGCAAAGCTACATTGGACATAGATACTTTTAAAAATACATACATATATGCATTTAATACTTATACACACTTAAATATATATAAATATAAATATATAGTTGTAGTTTTGAAAAATATATCAACTACACTAAGCTTCCAATGATAAGCTGAAAAGCAAAAACAGGTCCTATGCTAAGCTATTACATTACACCTTTATACAATTATTACTGGATAAGGGGACAGAAGCTCCAGGTGAGTGATGAAAACACAAAACACAAATAAGACATGAGAACTGCTCAGAGAGGTACAGAAAGAGCTGGGAAGGCTGCCCAACTGTCAATTGGCAGAACCAGACCTCATGATCTTTTACTACAGTCTCTCTATTAACAAACCCTATTATTCTAGAATAACCCATTTCCTTAGAAATCACACAGATAAAGCAGTGTTTAGTTTTATAGGTGCTCACCTAAAAGCAACCCCAAAGACCCTACTCTTCACTATAACATTCCTTTCAGAGAATTTTCCCACCTCATTCTGAATCAATCTAGTATTATGAAGCTCTACTAGTGCTCCAGATTTCATATTATAGCTTTCCCTGGCTTAAGGCAATCAGTGTATACAACATTACTGACTATATTGTTGTTGTATTCAGTGTATGTCTTAGTTAGGATTTCTATTGCTGTGAAGAGACAACATGACTACAGCAACTCTTATAAAAGAAAACATTTAATTCTGGTGACTTGCTTACAGTACGGAGGTTCAGTTCATTATCATTATGATGGGACATGGCAGTGTACAAACAGGCATGATGCTGGAGAAGGAGTTGAAAGTTTTATGAATTTGTGTGCAGACAACAGAAAATAGACTGACTTACTGGGTAGATCTTGTGCTTATATGAGACTGCCTGCCTCTATATAGTGATACACTTCCTCCAACAAGACCACTTACTCCCACAAGACCATACCTCCTACCAGGGCCACTCCCATTGGGGGACATTTTCTTTCAAACCACCACATTCTACTCCATGATCCCCAAAGGCTTGTAACAATATTATACTGCAAAAATACATTCAGTCCAACTTTAAAAGTCTCCATTACAGTCTCAAACTTATTTAAAAGTCTAAAGTTCGAGAGGTTCATGCAATTTCTTAATGGTAATCCCCTGTAAAAATCAAAATCAAAAAGCAGATCACATTCTTCCAACACAGAATGGTACAGGATATACATTACCATTCCATAACTTAGGAAAGGGAGCATAGTGAGAAAATGCTGGACCAAAGCAAGACCTAAAACCAACTGAGCAATCCCAAAACTCTGCATCGCCATGCCTAATGTCAAAGGACTCTTCAGATTGCCAACTCCTTTTAGCTTTGTTGACTTTGTTGACACATATTTCTCTTGGGCTGGTTTTACTCTGCTAGCAGCTCTCCTCAGTAGGTATCCCATGGACCTGGCATCTCCAGCATCTTGGGTTCTCCAAGACAATCCAGGCTTCAACTTCACAGCTTCACTCAATGGCCTTTCCAGGCCTTCTTTCGTGGACACCCCTGACATATGCCTGGCCTCGGTGACTCTTCTTAGTTTCTCCTTGACTCTAAAGCCAGAGCCATGTGCCCAAAGCTTCCAAGTTCTTTGCCCCTTGTTTAAATTACATCTTCACCAGCTTTCCTTTTTCCATGGTTACCTTCACTGCCTGAACTTTGCTATCTTTGAATTTGCTCTGTAGACCAGGTTGGCCTCAAATGCAAAGATCCTTTAGCCTCTGTCTTTGGAGTGCTGGGATTAAAGAAATTCACCACCACACCTGGCTCTAAATTTTTCTTTAATTCCTTCTCCCAAGTTGGAAATTTAGCTGGGTAGGATCTTGCCGTGGGGTACCACTCTCTTTATTCTATTCCTTAATCTGTTTATCTCCTTGAACACAGAATTTAGCTCCATTCTACTTCCTGGTCCTCCTTTTCTCCTTAAATTTTACATTTTGTAATTTACCCTGCTCAGGTGGCTCCTTGTCATTACAAATCTTCATTAGAGTAACTACTAATAACCACATGATAGAGTCTGTTTTGAGACTTTCTCTGCCAATGGAATTAATCTAAAATTTTTCAGTTTAGCCTCAGGCAGACCCTTTAGACAAGGGCAAAGGCAGTCACTTTCTTCACTGAAATATAACAAGGACAATCTCTGGGCAACATACTAAAATCCCTCTTGAACCATCCTTGCACTGTTCAAACAATTCTTATCACTGCTGTCTTCCATGCTCCTTCTAGTATGCCCCATTAGGCAGTGCTTAAAACATTGCACTGCTTTCCCAACCCAAAGTACCAAAGACTATATTATTCCAAACAAAAACATACTCAAGCCTATTATAATAATACTTCATTCCTGGTACCAACTTAGTGCTTCTCTATCACAGTGAAGAGACACCATGACCATACAACTCTAAAGGAAAACATTTAATTTTGGTATTTCACTTACAGTTCAGAGGTTCAATTTATTATCATTATGGTGGGACATGGTAGCATGCAGGCAGACATGCCACTGGAGAGGTAGCTTGGAGTTCAACATCTGGACAAGGCTTAAGCATTTGAGACCTCAAAGCCAGCCTCCACAGTGAAATGCTTCCTCCAACAAGATCACACCTACTCCAATAAGGCCACACCTTCTAATAGTACCATCCCCTTTGGGAACCGTTTTCTTTCAAATCACACTGTGTGTTTCAGTTGAGTACCTATGATATAGCTGGGCACTAGGGAAAATTGGTGACAAAAAGAGAAACACACATAGGGATCAAGTTTCCGTCCTCGAGGAACTTAGCAAGCAGATGAAAAAGACAGCCTTATTTAGAGAGGCAACAGGCAAGAATCAGAATTAGCACATCTCATCAAATAAGATCAGGCAAATTTTCATGAACTGGAACTTATGAGAAGCAGTTGGAGAGATGAACATGTGGAAGCAGAAAAGAGCAGTCTGGATGGGAGAGGAGGCTGAGCAGTTCAGTGGATGGTCCAGGCACTGATGAGGTTTCCTGTCAACAGAACCACGGAGTATTTGGCCAGGAGCAGCGGAAGCTCATCACCAAAGAACAGCCATTCCATGTAGAGAAAGAACACCATGAAGACAGGATAGTGTGGCAGGAGGGTAATGAATGGCCAGGGCTAGAGCAAGCATACAGGAATGCTTCTTGAATGATCAGGCCAAGTGAACACTAGGCGAAAATGAATGAGCTGAGCACAGTCAACAGTAGGCATTTGGGGAAGGAGAACTTCCTCTATGTAAAGAAGAACATTGAAGTCAGCCAGGTTGGAGCACAATGAGGGATGGAGAGAAGACTAGAGAAGTATGTCTCTATGGAAGACATAAGTTTCTTTAATGCATGAATAAATGGCATACTAATAATGGTTTTATGAGTTTGGGGCTGTGTTTTAAGTTTTATCCCATCTAAATCTCTGGCATGTGCCAGTTTGAGATTCCAGATTGAATCATAGTCACCTACGGAAGGGTGAAAGTAGATCCTGTCGCATCCCCTTCGCTGTGAGAATGAATCTGAATCTCACTCAGAGTGAATTTCCTTCCTACATTATTTTCCCTATACTTACACACAACCTATGCTTGTGCATAATGAAGTATCAAACATCTATCATCCTTCCCCTGACCTACTCACATACTGACTTATCACCATCATTACCTCTTGAACAGACATGCTAACATCTGCAAGCGAGCTCTACTATCCTGCTTCTTTTCCAGACATTTCATTTAAGTACATCCAATCCATATAAGAACTCTTAAAATTCTGCCTCAAGGGAGTCACTGTGGCTCAGGGAAACAAGTCCATTCCCTTAGACTATCTGTAATGCTAAATTAGCATCACATCACAATTGACCTTTTACCCTGAGCTCCCACTGCTTATGAACAAATACTCAGGTCTTATTGACCGTCAGTGACTGGGCCTTCCCCTGCAATGCTTGGCCGTTTTCTTATTGGACTCATTCCTTCTCCTCCTTGTGTTTCCTTCCTCAGCTGCTTCTCACAAGCTTTGTTTCGTGAAGCCTTGTCTCATCTCGTTTGTCTTATTAAAAACAAAACAAAAACCCTAGATCCAAAAACAACTTGAAGGGGAAAGAGTTTATTTTATCTTACAGTCTGTCATAAAGGAAATGAGGGCAGGAGATCAAGAAGGATACTAGACACAATAACTGAACTGGAGAATATGGACAAAATTGGCTCACTGGCTTGCTTTCCATGACACACTCAACTTGGTTTTTTTATACAGCCAAGGTCTACCTGCCTAAGAATGATAACTTCTACATTAATAATTAATCAAGAAAATGGCCTACGGGGCATTATACTTACAGATGGATGAAGGCATTTTTTTTTTTTTTAGTTGAGATTTCTTTTTTCCAGAAGACTCTTGTGCATGTTCAATTGATGACAACAAAATAATCATCACACCACTATTTGATGAAATTTTTGTTTCTATCATCCTTTACTGCCCTCTAAATAATCAATGTATTTGACTGATACTGTTTTTAGATGAACTCTTGGCTTTCTGTAGTCCTCAACTCTGAACTCTTTGATGGCTGGTAAAGTTAGAGGTCCACTAAGCTTTTTGTTGTCTTCATGAGAATTCAAAACATAAACCTCTTCCTTAGAGTAAAAGTAAATAGCATCAGAGACCTCTACTTTAAGTTTCAATTAGCAACAGTAAAATTTTCAAATGTCATTCACTTTAGAATCTCTAGTTTGGCCTTCTGTGGTGTCCTACCCAGAGAAAGACTTAAGTACTTGTGCTGAATCAATCATCAATCCTCATTTAATGAACAAGAGTCCAAAAGAAAAGTCAGATATGTTGTTTGCATATTTGGGGTTGGCATGAGTAGGGAAGGGTAAATTTGAGCCACATGCATGACTGGATCTTTGACAATGGCTCAAACAGTGATGTTAGCAGAAGGATAACAGAACGCTGTGTGGTTTAACCGCATAGTATGGAGATGACTCGTTGCTCAGTGATTCAATTACCACTGAGTTAAGGGCTCATCATTTGTTGTAACATAGAGGCATGCTTTGGCCCAGATAACACAAATACATGCTCAATTCAGGTATAAATGTGGAACCCATAAGACTACAACATCAGTCTGGCAAGATTTACAGTCTAAGAAGAAGCCTGACAGCTTTGCCAATTGTTGTCATGAGTATATTACTGTAGTTGAACAGAAATGTCCCCGGTACAAAAAGAAACACACTAGCAGAGTGGTAGGTGTGGGGACTGGCTAGATTTTGAATTCCTATGTACTTAGTTTTCCTGCAGTGTGTGTTATTCTAATAGATTAATTGAGATTATCTTAGTTTCTTTAATGCATGAATAAATGGCATACTAATAATGGTTTTATGAGTTTGGGGCTGTGTTTTAAGTTTTATCCCATCTAAATCTCTGGCATGTGCCAGTTTGAGATTCCAGATTGAATCATTAGAATGTATTCTTAAATCCAAGAATCACATGAGGAACCAATTACATATACAAATAGATATGTATATATATATTAAATGCTATGTCAGGTATTTCAGAGGGGCACCTCAGTGTCAGGGCTTGCCCATCACTTTCTCCAGATAGCACCCATTAATAAACAGCCATTGCTCATGGATACTTTTGGTGTGAGACCTTTGACAACAGGAAGTGAAGAGAAGCAAGGATGTAGCTTGTGCAGAAAAAGTAGCTGAGATTTCTTCTAGTTACATATGTCCTCACTGTTGCCAAGGCATCTGCACTTTTGAATTCTTGACTCTCTAAAAGTAGTATTTAGTATGCATCCTGAATTCCAGTTGCTCATTCATACAGAAGAGACTCTAGAGTGGAGACCTTGTTTGTCCTTCTAGCCCAGGTGAGCAGGTAACCGACTCTTCCAGGGCTCCTGCATCAAGTGAGGAGTGACTGGCAATTCGTAGGTCCATTGTGCACATTCAAATGGCTTGTACAAAAATAATGCTTGATTGCACCTGGCACATAAAGTGTCTGCATAAGTTCATCTCACCTGCTATAGCTGGAATTCAATAAATGCTCAATGACAATAGGTATTTGTTAATATTTATTTAAAAAGCCATGTATGTAGTTTGTTAAGGTAGTGTCCCACACCATCTGAAGAGCATTTCAAAGGTATTCAAAAGGCCATCTTTTTTATCTTAGTCTCCACATGCATTATAGCTTTGATAAGATCTTGAGGCTTAGGGTTAGGTGAAGCCAGACAGAAAGTGGTGGAGTGTTCAGAATGATTATAAAGGTGACAAGAACGGAAGTGGAAGTGAAGTCACACTCTGGTCATATCTAGTCTCAGACTTTGTGCATGTGTATGCATATGGACATAACAACTTCACTCTCATTCGGCTTTCCAGGTACCTCCTAGCTAGTGCATGCCTCATCTGACCACTGGGCTCCTCATACATGTCTTCACCTTGACTGTGAGCCTTTCTTTTATTCAAGTTCTCTATATCATGTCAGTCTTTGCCCTTCACTGTATTTGTAGCCTTGCCCTTACTGAATATTTCAAGCCAATACCATTTACATTCCCATTGGTAATACACAGCTTCTTTTTGATCGAACTGCGAGGGCCTGGAGATGGTGGTTTTCTCATGGTTTTCTAGGACACTGCATTTCCACCATTAGAATACCATGGTGGAAATAGTCTCCTAGAGATCAGTAAGCAAAGCTACTAATGCAGTAAACTTGTGCAGGGAAAGACTTTCAAAGCATTTCCTCAGAGTTTCGGAATGTGGGGTGGGGGATAATTTATCCATCAAGTCTTTTTTGGCTTTTTGAAGAGTTTTCCAGATTTCTTTTTGGAGGCCTCTTTTCTGTGGTGAGTAGCAGAAAAATCTACACCTGGGAGGCCTGCTGCTCTTTTCCACTCCTGTGTTCATCGTGAGCATTCCAGAGAGGTACGGGCAGTTCCTGCTGGTGGCCTGGCCCCAAGCTCTGTGGCAAGGAGTAGAGCTCAGCTCAGACATTCCAGTTACTGCTCAAACCCAATGGCACTTCATTAAGTTGTGGGCCACACCCTTTTCCTCTAAGTGTTTGCTGGTTTTCCATAGCAACCAAACGCTCTTCCTTTATGTTCCTCCTCCTTGCCTCACTCCAGTCAGCTCCATCACCAACACCTCTGCTGTAGGCGTCCTCCAATCCCTTAGTAGTTGCCAAGGGACACAGAGGGTACAGGATGAGGATCAAAGCATCATTCCCGGTCCAATGCTCAAGAGTAAGATTGTTTGTTAGGCTGGAGGTCTGAAGTTCAACTGAGCTGTAGTCAAAGATCATCATGATGTCCACATAAGATATCAAAATGGGTGTGTTAGACTATTTTTGCTCTATTAATGAACAGACCTCCAAACAGCCAGATGGTTTGAATGCAAGTATGGCCAGGCTGTAGAGTTGGGATGATGGGTGTACCTCAACTCTTAGGTTAGAACAAGTCTAAACTTAGTGAGACCAGAGACGGGAGGAGTTCTGAAATTATCGATTTTTCAATAAAGACCTATTGCCAAAAGCCTTGATAATGCCTCACTATTAATCCCTCTCCATGGCAGTAATGCACTGTGCTAAAGACCGAGGGGAAACAGAAAGACACAAGGAAATAAGTTGATTACATTTGGTCCATCTTCTAGAAGTTCTATCGCATATAAAACTGTGTCTCTGTCACTTGTAGGGTTGGTGAAAATCTTTTCCCATTCTGTAGGCTGTCGTTTTGTCCTATTGACAGTGTCCTTGGCTTTGCAGAAGCTTCCCAGCTTCAGGAGATCCCACTTATTGATTGTTGGTCTTAGTGCCTGTGCCACTGGTGTTATATTTAGGAAGTGGTGGCCTGTGCCAATTTGTAGAAGTGTATTTC